>OY987249.1:1947269-2026928 GCA_963920765.1 Ulota crispa | reverse complement strand
GTGACTATTGTAGATTGTGAGATGTTGGAGAGTTTTTGAGACACAAATCTCTGCCTACTTAGAATTCACATTTATGATGCTCATGGATGTGGGCTATGGTTTTGGAATCTTAGCACATAAATGTGAATTCTAAGTAGGCAGAGATTTGTGTCTCAAAAACTCTCCAACATCTCACAATCTACAATAGTCACTTAATTCAAAATAATAATGAGAACTTCAATAAAATTGACAGAGAATTTTACCTTAATGGCAGAAAATACTACAACAATTAATCATTCACAACATTGTGCTGGTAGACTCCACAACTTGACTACAAAATTTACCTCAATTTGAACAACAACAAAGCATGAGTTTGTAAGTGGTCAATAGAAGTACTTGACCATCACAAATCGTAGCAGTACAATAGTGAATTAAAGCTGATCTATAACATAGTTAGAAATAATGTTGTTCATGCTTCCTAACTTAGTTATAATTTCCTTTAGTATAGCTTTTGCTAACAAATCCAAAGAGTTATCAACAACTAAAGAATCTACAATCAAAACCATTAAAAATTCCTTCTCACACCAAGCACAAAGGTGCAGCATTGCAATAAGAAATGGAGAAGAGAAGAGAAACACCTGAAGTGCTCACATCAGGTGATTTTGCTCAGTCTTTTTCAAAAGAACCCCAATACATCTGTGATCAAAATCATGGAAGCCCATAAATGGCAGCAAAATGGTGGTTGATCTCCTCAAGGGTTTGTTCAAGGACAGCTGTGGTGATGGTCTTTGACATCGCATTTGCCAAATGCATATTTGACTGTGCTTGGAGAAATAAAACCAACATCAAAATTAACAAGAGAATTAGAAATACTATATTGTACAGTAGGAACTAAGCTACGTTTGAAAGCGAGCAACGCCAGAAAGCAAGCAACTCCACCGGGGTCCGGGAAATATTTGAGATTTTTCAGTTGGTTTCCTTTGATTCCCGTATTGAATCGGTTTATCAAGGAATTGTTTTGGTTATTTTCTCTATTTCATACTATAAATAAAACATTTATAGATTTTAGTTGGTTTTTAGCCAAATTTTATAATATGCAAACAATTTTTTTCTCATTTCAATCGGCTAGCTTTGAACTAGCGGTCGGTTCTTCCCGGATTGTGGTCTCCACAAAGCTAGCGACGGCCCGGAATGCAAGTGACGCTGCAAAGCAAGCGGCTGCATTGCAAGCGGCTATAACTCGCAGTTCAAAGTAAAATGGCAAGCAGGAGGGCGGGCAGGGCTGGAGCTGGTAAAGAGCAGGCCCCAGCACAAAACGGCATGCCATCTAGCCCTGGTCCGATAGACTGTAGTTGCACAATTTTTTTATATTTTAAACTTATTAAAGTAATTGTACTCATGGTTTGAAAATTTCACAACAAAAGATGTTATTGGTGGACTCTAATCCAATGAATCCTAGCAAAACTTTCTGCCCGACTCCAAACCATGGACTGGCAAGCTATGAAATGGAACCTACTCTAATTTTAGCATAAGTACTATAGAAGCAGTTGCCGCTTGCTACGCTATGCATTCACCTCACAAAGTTTACAAATTTTAAAAACTTCTTCAACATTTGAATTGTTGTGACATCCAAAATTGCTTCAATGTCCCAACATTTCATTTATATAGTAATAATAATAGGAAAGAGAATTTGTGAAAGTCCAAAGTTCCCCAAAATCACAAAATCTTGAAAAATAGTGAAGTTCAAAGCAAAGAGAAGCTATAAAATTGCAATCATTTTGTGCATCCTCTCTAACATCACCTCAACTTCAACAACTATCTCTTCATTTTCTATCATATCACAAATACTAGTGATGTGATATTACAAAGGCAATTGTGATTTCAGGAGTATGATTGGTATCCGTAGGGATAAAAATCATTCAAAAAAAAAAAAAAAAACGCAAATTCAAGTTATGTAACCCAAACTAGGTTCTCAAAGGCAGAATTACAAACTTGGACTAGATTGAGCTTGTACATTAGATCAAACTCATTTCATTGTTCATTAATGAAAAACAAAAAATAAAAATCCAAAAAACCCAAAAAAACCTTTAAAAACATTATTTTTCTTTAAAAAGTTTCAACTTTTACTTTTTCAAAAAAAAGCTTAAAATTTTAATTGAATATTATTATCTTATGCTACCAAAGTTCCCAATTATGTTTTCAAGGTTCCCAATGATGTTCCCAAAGTTTCCAATGACATTCTCAAAGTTCCCAATGACATTCTCAAAGTTTTCATAGTTTGGGAACTTATAGTCTTTGGCCCTACTAATTTTTGTACAGAATTGAGTGGGTTGTAAGGCCTAGGGTCGAATTGAAGGCCCAAGAGGTTTCAAATCAAGCCAGCCTTCCATCCAGCCCCAAGCCATGTATAAAGTGGCCTTTAGTCAACATTTAACTCATTGCTATCTTTGTAATTTTTGTAACTCATTGATATCATCAAGTGTGTTTACATATATGTTTTGAAATGACTTTTTTAAATACAGATATACTATAATTGACTTATGACTTAACATCAGTTCAACTTTCTTTGGTGCTTAGCTGAACTTAGCTTATATTCTTAAAAACTTTCCAATTTTATCACATTCACAATATTACAATATAAAGGTGCTTATGACATCATTCATTTTGCATTTGATAGTCTTTTTATTTTCTTTGGTTGTTTTGCATATTTCAATTGCATCATGGCTAATGCAAATATTATTGTTTTCTCTTTCTTGTTTCTATTTCTTGTGGTAGATACTAGTTCTCATCGTCATGTAATTTTTTACCCACCATGCATTGAAGGCCCACCCAGTCCTCCAATGAATCCACCTCCAACTGATCCTTCAGGTCCTCCCAAGAGTCCACCTACATCTCTGGAGTCCCCTACTCTAGAGCCCCCTACTCCTAAGCCTCCTACTTCTAGAACGCCAGCTTCAAAAGTTCCAACAAAACCAACTCTCGGCAATGTTAGTTCTACAAACTCCTCTAGCTCTTCAGATTCTTCTAGTTCCATAGACTCTTCTAACTCTGTCAATTCCTCAAATACCACCATCTCTAATAATGATTCATCTACTGCTACAAGCTCTACTTCCTCCTCTAGCTCTATAAATTCTTCTAATTCCTCAAACTCCTTGAGCTCCTCAAACTCATCTACTTCCACCATCATGCCTCCTATTAGCCCTTCTCCTTCAGCAAATTCTCCTCTACCTCCAACCGGTACTTCTCCAAATACAAATGTTGGAACTTTGAGTCCATCAATTCTTGAGCCTCTAACAACATCTACACCTCTTTCAACTACTCCTTCAACAATGGTTCCAGCTACAGCTCCAACTTTGGTTTTAGGTGCTTCTTCTCCAATGTCAACTTCCAATAAATTTCCCGCTTTGGGTCCTGCTTCATCTTCTCCAATTATAACTCCAACTATATCTCCCCCAGCTGCATCTCTAGATATGCCTCTTCCAGAAGCTTCAACTCCACCTTCTCCTTCTACTTCCATTGAGCCTCCTCCTTCAAATAGCAGTACACATTGCATATGTACTTGTGATGGTTTGCCATGTGATTGTAGGTGCTCAGTAGGTTCAGTTGATGGTGACAACTAGGTAGCAATGAAGGGAGTTGCATTTTTTGGGTTTTAGCTAGTATGTAAAAAGAAAATAACACAACTTTGTGATATCCAAAGAGGTGACTTATTACTTATATCCTTGTTTAGAAAAAAGAGGTTAGACTATCCAGCTTGGCCTTACAAAATGGCATGTTCTCTAGCCCTAGCCCCCATTGTATTGACTTTTTTCTCATAATCCAAAATAAAATTCTTTATTGCAATATTATTGGCAAGTGCCCAACTATGAGCCATTCGGTATAATGCCAGAGCAAACTCACCGTAGTGTTTTTTCTCTTTTTGCTTCCCATATGCAATTTTATGTTCCTACCACACAAAAAAGAAAAACAAAACCCAACAATGTTCAATAATATGATTAAATTCTGCTAAACTTCAACTATTTAAAGAGAATTCACAGCACAAAAACCATTTAAAAAGAACTCACTAAAAGAAAACCTTTTTAACAAAATTCACAAAAGAATTATTTAAATTGAATTCACATAAACAAATCATTCAGAAGGTTGATCTAATCTTGAAAAAAATGTGAATCTCATGGTATTAAACTTGATTTTGAGTACAACAAGCAATGTCTATGTTTCTAGCAACTTGACATAACAAGGAGTTCTAAATTTCACGGACAAGTTTATTTTTCCTTGAGGCATTTTTTCCTCCTTCAAAATTAAGTGTTTATAATGGTGTATCTTTATTGTTAGTTCCAAGGTATTGAAAAATTTCCACCCAAGCTCTCTTATGCCTGAGTCACACAGGTAAAACGTAAAAGCAGTTGGTTGGAATAAATGAAGAAGTATATTGTATTTTGAAGTATTGGTAGGCAGTCACTTTGGTTAACCTGAAGGATGTTGCCTACCAAAAGTGCTATTTGTACTCATAAAAGAAGCATTTAGTACTTGAAGAAATGGTTTCATGAAAAATACCAGAAAATTCCAAAGAATCATATTCGATCTTTGATTTTATCAATAGTATGTCTATAACTTAGTTTGAAATTTACAACTCCAATACAATTTGGGAATTGATGTATGCACACTAGGGGGTTGATATTTACACACTCCCCCTCAAGTAAAATTTAGATTTCTACCATCATAAAGCTGAATTTGAAAATTCTGAATTCAGATTTGAACTCAGAGACCATGATTTAGTCTAGAGACATAAAAAAGGTTGCAATTGAACAACATCCAATAAAATAGCTTATCTTTTTTTACAAACATAAGTAAAAGTAACACTTTTCCCCTTAGCTAAACTATTTCATTGGGTGTTGTTTAATTACAACCTTATTATGGTTCTAGACTAAACCATGGTCTCTGAGTCCAAATCTAAATTCAAAATTCTCAAATTCAACCTTTTGATGGTAGAAATCTAAAACTTATCCCGGAGGGGGGGATGTGCAAACATCAACCCCCGGTGTATATATACCAATTCCCTACAATTCATGTGTTATCCAAATGCCCCATCTATATACAACACGAGAGAACATATACAAAATAACAACACTCTTACGGAGTTAAAATTACATGAAATATTCTACTAAGGATAACCTCTCCACCATTCAAAGGTCAACAGTTTGGAGATGACAACTTCCAAAAACCCAAAATTGTTGATTTCACATGGAACATGCATATGAGCGTTTACTTTTACTCCAAAAAAATTAAGTGCCGCCACTTGTTTTTTTCTTACAAAATGCTATTCTAGAATACCGTTTTATTTTGGTGTGGCCCATCATTCACGTAAGTATTTAGTAGTAAAAAAAATAAGAACCCAACAATTCTAAGTACAATCTTCATATTTGAAACCATCACAAGATATGAAGATTTGTCCTCTCCAAAAAGGAGCAATTAGATCTGTGTTTTTGCTAGGAAATTTATTGAGGGTTTGAAATCCTTGTTTATTCAAATTGCATTTAAGGCAATGTGCTTAAGCCCTATATGTCCCTTAGGAATAGGAATAGTAGACACGTTGTTGTACAGTAGGCATTTGCTACCAACTAGCTACCAACAAGAAGTTTTAATTTGGAATCTCAAATAGCTCAATAAAACCACATTGCTCTCTATTTCAAATGCTTTGCTGATCTCAAATGTAATAAAGGTGTGGATTCATTCCAAATACAAAAAAAAATCCTTTTATTGTATTGGTCACAAAAAGTCTTCCACACATTTAGAAGTTAATTAATTGCTCCTACTGGTGTATAAGTAGAAAATACTTGTAATTTCACCAAGAAAATTCTAAGATTTTAGAATATTCAGCCACCAGCAAGAAATTGGAATTCATGCATGGATTCAAAAACCTTGAGAAGCTAGTCTGTTATTGCAAAAGAAAAGGGGATGAATTGGGCCAAATTAAAAATTTAATTTTGACCTTCATTTGTAAGGAAAAGCAGGGTTATTTTCCCCATGGATTCTTATATTAACCCATGAGCGCCCAGGGGAAACATCGAGAATGGAGTCCCTTTTTCGAACTTTGCGCAGATAAATGGGAGCCTTTGTCTTGAAAATAACATCGGTCAAGATTGATCGTTGGAAATGGGAAGTAATTGGGGTTGGAATGACGTGTTCAAATTTGGGAGTTTTTGGCCATGTGCAGGAGTTTATGTGGGTCAAACTAGGTTTGACTTGTCCCGTTTGAGTAAAATTTGGGAGGTTTTTTCACTTTGGGCTCTTGAATTCAAATGGAATACGAATCTAGCACATTCAAAATTTTGCTGAGTACTTGGTAGAGTATACAACAATGTAAGTACAAAATTTCAAAGTTTAGGGTAAAGTGCAGACCCCCCGTTTCTTGGTCCCAAAGTGGACAGTGTCGGGTTCAGGGGAGAAAGTTGGGGTGGAGGTATGGGTTCTCACCTTGAGCTTGCCAAACTTGCAAACACAAAAAACCTACTCTTGCTAATCCCAAGTCACCCAGTTACCTCCCAATACAACGCAACTTGCAATGATCACCCACTCCCAAGCAAGCGCCCTAAACCTCCCATGTCCCCTAGTACTACATAAGAGCCAGTACATAATGGACTTAGACATTAATTCAAGGAAATTTAGATTCTGAGAGCCTCAATTTGAAGCGTTGGGACACTCAGGGGTTAAATGGGTTTCCAACATTTGCTTGTTTCTCTACGAAATCTAATTTTTCCTAACCCGATTATTTCTTAGCCTTTTTGAAAGTTAGAAGAATCTTGAATTTTCACGCTGATCTAAAGGTTGATTTTTTAGTCTTATTCCTCAATTTTTCATACAAGAGAGAATGCTTGCCCATTTTTTACCTATTTTTTTGCACCTTACATTATACAGTACTGAAACAACTTTCTGGTTTTCTCATCATGAGAAACTTTTGTTTTCACGGAACTTCCTTCTAGTGTGAGCAGTAGCATTGTACCAATACACTTGAATCAAATATATTATATTCATTCTGTAAATAATGTTCGGTTTCTAGCAATAATAATATACTACTTTTTTTAAATGATTACACGTGTGTCTAGGTACCTTCACAACATTTTGTTTTTATATCAGAAAATAGGGAACTGGTGTAAACTGGGTTTTTGAGAGCATCTCCAGCCAATTCCAAAAACTTCATCATTGAGAAACGTAGTATTTCTACACTAAGGTAGACACACCCAAATCCGACCCCTCTCCTTGGCCAACCATTAATATATCCGGGGTGTACATTTCAATTTTGAAATGTACACCATGGGTACATAAGGTTGGAATTGGGGAGGTCCTGTTAAAGGGTTGGGTATGGGTGTGTCTACCTTACATAATGCATTGAGGTTGTCCTATATTTTTTTCTTGACATTTTACACTATGTAAATACTTATTGATACTAGGGTATTTTTCATTAGTTAACCCCCTAAAGCCATGTTGTCCCCTTGGAGGACAAATGAGATTTTGGGCAAGTATCTATAGCCTCAATTTTTGTCCTAAATTTTTAAACCTTTTTTGAAGATAGGGAAACACATTAGCTTTTGGGGAATACAATTTTTATTCCAATCTATGCCCAAGAGCAAAAGTTATGCCTAGATATGCAAAAATATATGGAGATTAGGCAACAAATTTTTTTGTACAAAAACCTGAATTTTTTTTTTTGAACTTTTCTCTTGATAGGTTATAGTTATTTCTACATTTGAAGCTTTGATTCATTCCATTTGGACTAGTTATAAGAAAATTGTGGACAACCTTATTTTTTGGGCAGTTGGGTAAATTAATAATAACCTTTTACAAGTAGAGGTTGATTTGTTAAAATTGACCAATTTCATAGCTAAGGTTCAATACAAAAATGATAGGACTCACATGTATCATACTAAAAGCAAATGTTGACAAAGTTTTCTCTTTGTCTTACTTACACCTAAAGTATAGAGTATATTAAGGTAAAGTTGACATGGCTTTTTGCACCAAGCAACAAGAAAGATTGATGGTTTAATGCCAACTGGAATGTCAAATTGGGCAAGTTTATCAAAGAGTCATAATAGTATTTAGACAATGTATTTGAAACAGGAAATAAAATAATAATAGTTTCCAAAATGAACCAGTATATTCCAATCCCTCTAATCACAATCAATAAAACTATGTTAATATAAAGTGTTATCTTAATTATTTTATGAAAGGAAATAACTTAATATTGCATATAATTTGGAACAATCTCTTTCCAATATAATAAAAACCAACATCTATTGCTTTCAATCAAAAAAGTTTGAGTGCTCATAATTATTGAGGACAAAATCCAAATTGGAACATGAAATGTTCTTGCAAAATGGAAATATGTTTTGTTATCAATGTGGCTAGCCATATCACATCACTAGTAATTGCTCAAATCCAAAAAGTTAATACAACATATAGCTTTTGTTTGGAACTTGTAATTTTTTTTACTAAATTGCTAGAGAGTTTAATGCTATTAGGCAAGATCGTCCAAAATTACATAAAATTTTTATAAAAATTTGGAACAATAGCATCAAATTGGTTCTACTCCTTCATGAACAATTCAAAACAAAAATAGAGGAATTGTAAAAACAACATATGGGATGGTTGAAGTTGGTGAGATGAGAAAGTGAAAGTTACACATAATTTGAGGAATGGAGCTCAAACCAGTAAACAAAATGTTGTAGTAATTCAACAGTTCTTGATGAGGTAGGTATACCCAATAGAAATATATATGCACCCACCAATAAGGATGCAATATCAACCTATGTCTATCTATCTATATATATACATATATATACATAATCGATTAGGATTGTATTAGTTGTGTCTGTAGGTCAAGTAATTTAAGATATGAGCAAGGTTGAGCATGGTTGAGCATGGATCCAAAGCTCAAGTCTTGAAATTGAGAGCTCAAGTCCTAAATTCAAGAGCCCAAGTCATGGCTACCATGTCCATAGGACATAGGTCACACTAGTCAATTATAAGCTTGAAATGCTAAAAAAATATCAAATAGGTCAAACCAAGTAAACTAATGAACAATAAATAATCAAGTTGAGTCTATTGCTCAATTTGGTAAGCCAATTGGCAAACATGTAAATTTAAGCTAATTATCAAATTGTCTAAAATTAGTGGTTAATCCTAATTCAAATTGAAAAATCATTAGGCCTTTGCAACCTAATTCAGTCACAAACTAATTATTTTGACATGAAGAAAAAGTAAATGAACCTCTTCAAGAACTGAATTTCCAAAAGACACTAAGAGGTTATGTTGAAAAATTTCAGAATCAAACATGGTATCAAACAAAATCAAGTTTTTGTTTGATTTCTAGGAGAACAAAAATGATATAAAATGAAATCCATTGGAACTATGGAAAGGTCAACTTGAGACCAACTCATCAAGTAAAGACAACATTTTTGTGAAGCTCTTTTTAGAAATTTCTCTAATATGTAAAGGTGTTTTTAGTCTTACATGGTTCTAAAATGATATGAGACTAGTGATGACATAGTAAAGATCAAATCCACAAAAACTAATGATTCATGTTGAGATAAATGGCACAATAAGTACAAAAGTGCAAGTAAATGGAGGTTCTTGGCATAAACCTTGTGAACAAGGATATTATTTTGAGTTGATACTACATGTGAACAAATTACACTGTTTACTGTTCATAAAAATTTCAACAACATCATCAAACTAACTTGGCATGTGGCGCAAGTTTTCACCAAGGCTCCATAGCAAGCCCTAGATTTGTTATGTTTTGTGACTTCGTAAGGTTTGTGGACTGACAATGCCCTGAGTGGAAAAAAGTAAAGTATGAAAGAAAACATCACGATGCTAATAATAAAAATGCAGAGGGACCCTCAAAAGTAAGTAGAGCGGAACTTCAACTAGGCGCATTAACAATAGCTATTACTAATTGAAAATTTGAAATTGATATGAACAAGTTGTAGCAAGGATGACAGGTGTACAGTACATGGAGTTGAACTTTTGAGTACAGTATGCGAGTTACATTTTAACCTCTTTTAAAAAATCATGCACAAAATAAACTTTTGACACACGTGCAAGTTGCACACAAAGATGTTGTGGAATGAATGCACATACTCTCAACAGTTATATGCTGAAATTTCACGAATTCTATAACTATATTGGAAATAATCAAGTTAATTGAAACAAGCTCCTCTTCTTTTAACCTTTTCAAGATTTGTTCGAAGAATCTTTTGATAATCTCCAGAAACCGAAATTGACTATTTTATATACTTTGTGAAGTTTCTTTAAGATTGTTTTACAGATAACTGACATAAAAGATTAAATTCTTCAAATTTGAAGGAATTGTTTTAGTTAATTGCTGTTCAATAAAATTTTCAAGTTCATGAATTTTTTTAACAAAAATGCAAAACCTTGGTGAGATAGAAGCAATATTTGAGGAGGAATGGTCCCCCTCGGCTGTTTTTGCTTTAGCATTAGTGGCACTTGGCACTACTCCACACCTATGAACTTGCACAAACTTTTATAATTAAAAACCTTCTATGGCTAGTGTGGGCCCTGTGAGGCTTTCAACCAAATTCATAAATCTTTAGCATATGATAATAGGAGTATGTGAATTCATTTCACAATAGTATTGCTCAATTTTTTTGTGCTTATATGTCAGATTTAACTAAATATGGACTATTCATGTAATTTTGAAATTTGTTTGCAAAACTCAAGGAGACTTAGTGATGTTGAGGGCCATAGACCTCCCATTGTTTTGCACAAGCCTCTAGATGTTTTACATTAATATCTTAATGTTTTTGTATAGCACTCCAAATATTTTGCATTAATCTTCTATTCTTTTGCAGAAATCACTTGAAATTTTGTATACATATTAACACTACATGATATCTCAATGTTTTGCGTGATAAATTATTATTTCTAAACTTCGTATAATTCAAACTTAGTTAAACATGTTATTTGGATGTTTTTTTTTGAGATTTTTTAACTTGAAAAGAGACCTAATTGCAATTGGAAGATATTGAAATGCAGCTCCATCTGTATTTGCCATGTGTATTACAACATGTTCAAATCTCATTGAATGTGTCCATAATTTCAGTTGGTTATGGCAAGTTGTAAAGCATGTTCTTTTTTTGGATTTTATCAAGGTAGGGCGACCCGCACTCCAAAAAGCACGCACGTAATAATTTTTTTTGCTATAATTGGAAGGTGTGAATGACCTTTGCATGCTCATTCAATTTTACTAATATAAACTACTTTCATCCAAAATCTGACTAATTGCGTGTTTACCCAAGTAGGGATTTGGCTATTTCATCTACTTCTCCATCTGAATTTTCTAGTGTAATAATAGCCACTCACATTTTGAGGTAAGATTGAGGTGAAAATTCCCCAAGAAAAAGAACCCTGAATTTAAAGTGTCAAAGTTACTCTTGAGAGTCAAAGAAGGCTTTAAACCAATAAATTTTCTAAGAACAGTTGAAAATTGGGTTTCAAAAAGAATTCGTAAGTCATTTAAAAATATAGATTCTAAGACTGCTCATAAATTGAAACTCTTCATAGACTTTCAACTCAACATCAAAAAGAGAATAACCAAATCCAGCTCTACATACGTAAATTTGGAAAGCAGTGTTGGGTCTTTTAACTCAACTCGTAAAGGACCAAGCCCTTTTTTCTGTCGAAATCAATGAAAACGGTCACTTCTAGGGGATGAGTAAGAAGGTAAGTCTTTTTTGTTTTTTCTTTGGAAATCCAACCATAGGATCTTGCCTTAGACTAGAAAAGGTACTTGTGGGAAAAAAAATCAGGTCATTCTAAATGGAGAGGAGGGAGATATTTACATTTGAAGTGCAAAAACGGTTTTTTTCTGTGTTGTCCAAAAAAGTTAAAAGCCTTTGACCACTCTTACATGAAAAAAATTGATCTACACAAAGTTGAGGTTTATTTTTTCCATGCAGAAGACCAAATTAGGCATGTGTGGGAGAATTTTCAAATCAATTGGAACTATACAACACATGGAAAAAGTAGTAAGTACAAAGAAGTAGAGAATGAGTCAAATCATTAAATTGTTAAAAATTTAATCATTGAAATGAAAAATGCAAATCCCAAAGGTTATAATGTTGTAATAAACAATCTACTTCCTTAGGTTTAATTTTTTTTACAAAATATTGAAAATTATGGAAAATAAAGGACTCAAAGTTTATTTTAGAGTAGAGGATTTGTAGCTGCCTACAAACTAAAACATCTCATAACTTTCATCTCATTGATTGAAATGGAATAATTCAAAGCTTCCCACCAATAAATAAAAAATAAAGAACCAATTTCAGATTTTTATTTTTACAAAATACACATTTTAAAAAAGTTTTTGGGCTGCCTGCATTGCCCTCCCTCCTCGGGCAGTAGAAATTCTTGCATAACTTCTTTGTCAAATGTTAGGATGAGGAAAAAATTAGATGCCCACAAAGATCTTTGAATTCCCCATCTTCCGTATAAAAATTTCAAAAAATTACTCAAAGTAGTTTAGTCATAGGTACATGCCCAAAATCCCAATTGTCCCCTGAAGGGACACTAGTCTTTTACGGGTTAAGAAAAGGAGGTAATACTTTTGAGCTGCCTTAGACTTCCTCCAAATATAAAAATAGCTTACCGCTTTTGTAATGTTTTATGGAATTCCAGGAACAAAAAGCTTGGTATGAATTATGAAGTGCATGAAAATTATGAGTACTCAAAAGACCAAAAAATGAATTACCGTATATATCTTACATCCCTAGTGCATGCCCAATGTTACGAAAACTCATTTTGGCTAAGACTGAGATTTAGCGAATATAAAAGAATCTGCACTAAATTAGTACAAAAGCAGATAACGCGTTATTCGTTAAATTGGGAAAAACAGTACGTTTTGGGATTTTCAAGAATTTAAGTGATCACCTAAATTTGAGTTCACAGCGTTTTTTTGGTACATGTGTCTTCACTTGAGAGGAGGAATTTGCAGGGGAAAAAATCTTAGTGGCTCAAATTAAATTTGATACATTTGAATATGGTTTAAAGTGACTTTTTGGGTTTCAGGTGGAATACAAAATGGTACCTACGTTTTTCTCAATTTAACGAATAACGCGTTAGATGCTTGATTTCTAAAAAATAGTATTAGCATGTTTCAATGACTTTTGACTCATTGCCTGTACACAGCATTCATAGTTATCAACCTCGGGGGGTCACTCTCCAATTTTTAGTAAACTCCGTGAGATAAAAAATAGGGTCAATTTTATTCATTGGAGATAAATTTTATATTTTTATTAAAAATACCATAGCACCAAAAACATGTCTACTACTTCATTATATGTAAAATAAGGTGGTGAATAATGCCTTCATTTTAGAATTCCGTAGAAAAAAAATACAATAGGAAATATAGGATACTCTAGAAAGTGTTTAGTAGGATGAGTTTGATTATTATTATTTGACAACTTTTAATGAAAAATTAAGTATTTTATGTCCAAGTTTTGAAAAGAATAGAGGGAAATTTGTTCACAATTACTTCAACAATTAGGTTGAAGCATGCAAGCTTGTATGTGATGTGGGATTGTGATAGGTTCTTTGCTTAAGCTTCTGTGTGGTGGGGGACTGGAATTGGTTGTTTGCATAAAATTGTGAGTGGTGTGGGAGTGATTGGTTGTTTGCTTCAGCTTCATGTTCTTTGCTGCTTTTTCTCATTCAAAGATGTTTTTTGTAATTCAAATGCTTTTAAGGGCCAAAGTCTTCTATAAACCCATTGTATACACATAATTTTTCTTATGATACTTTTGTGTTTGTAAAAAAAATAGGGTTTGAAAAATTAGTTCATATAACTATTTAGAAATAAGCATAGGGTACCCTAAAATACACTAAAGCAGCTTTTTACCTAAAGAAAGGGAGGAAAAAATTACCTTAAAAAATCTAAATATCCCCATTTAATTACCCCATTATTGTAGGTGGTATCCAATTGTGAAAGGGTGTGACCCCCCGAGTTATCAACACCATATTCGTTAAACTGGGAAAAACGGAGGTACCATTTTGTACTCCACCTTAAACTCAAAAAGTTACCTTAAACCATATCTGAAGGTATAAGATTCAGTTTGAGCCACAAAGATTTTTTCCCTTGCAAATTCCTCTTCTCAGGTGAGGGCACGTGTACCAAAAAAGAACCCTATGAGCTCGGTTTTAGGTGACCACCTAAAACCTTTGAAAGTCCCAAAATGTACTTGTTTTCCCAATTTAACAAATATGGTGTTTATCCCAACTGTACTCGTAACTAAGGGTTTATAACCTCTAATTCTCAAAGAAAAGAAGGATGTCAGTTTCCAAAAGTAAGTGCTTTAGACTAGTTTTGTATACAAGGCAAAATTGAAACTACCATTAAAAGGGGTATTAGTTAAGTTAGAGCATCTCCACCCGTTGACTCCACACAAGGAAGTAGCGTGGCATGAGGTCATTATTCACTATGTCGATCTCCACTAGTGACATGCTCAATGAAATTTCCAGAGCAACCTCACCAAATTGGGCGCCAGGGATGGTGAGCTACCGGGATAATTAGAAATTTGGGCGCGCTTAAAATTTAGTGATTGCGACGCTGACATGCCCTGAAAACAAGCACGTGGTTGAGAAAGCTTGTATGGCAAAGCAACCAGAGCCAATTTTAACCCCCCCTTTGCTTTTGAGATTCTTTGGCGCGTCCATCGGTTCCCTACTGATGGAGATTCACAAGCTTCCCCAAGCCATCTCCCTCCTTTGGGGCCGCTCAAGCCCATGTGGCGCGGTTGAGAATTTAGCACCTTGTGGAGATGCCCTTATACATGATAAATTTAAACTACCACTGAATGAGATATTGAGTTCAATTCCAAGTTTGCAAGTGCCAAATTAATGGGTTGACGATTTTTAAATTACCTCCAAAAAAGGTATTAATGAAGTTTGATCCCAAGTTTGCAAGGACCAAATTAGTGAGTTGGCAATATTTTTTTGGAGGATATAACCTTGACATCCATGTTTTACAACATAACATTCAGTAGCCTGAAGAGAGGCTGCCTTTCCCTCTCGGCAGCCTCTCTTTAGGTATCATCCACAAACTTCATCTTGACAAAATAATAATAATTAATTAATAATTTTCTGACACGTCTGGCCCCCTTGACATGTGTGCACTGAACTAAGCCTCCCTTTCATAAACTTTGACAAATTCAACCAAGTGTCCCCATCGCTAAAGAAGGGAGTGGAATATTCCACACCATTCTCTTGGAAGGAAGGCAGCCTTTACTAGTGCTACTGAATGTTATGAATGCAATTTAATTTTGCCGTTACTTCTGGTTATTCTAAACAAAATCACAAGATGATAATGGGTGTGAATATGTGAATTTTACTCTATCATTTCCAAACATTCCAAAGTTAATACAAATTTCACATATAAAAAGCATAGTCGTGGAGTGGTTAATTATAAGGTAGCAGCATCCATAAGCGTTGCGTCCCATGCCCGTCACCTGACAGTGGCAGGGCTAATCAATAAAAAAAACAAATGGTTGTGGGTGGCTGAGTGATGGTTATGGGTGGTGAAGTGATGATTATGGGTAACTAGCATGAGGTTTTGAATACCCATCTCACTATTTAAGAACCAACAAGCCTTGTGATTTACATCTCTTACACATGGTTCTTACAATTTTAATGATTTTGGACTTTGAAAAATCTTTGTGAACAAATGCTTGCAGTTGGAACCTTCAAATTGATGCCAATATTTTTGGTCTCCATTTCCTAACATACAGTAATTTTTTCAAAGTTAGTCAATTGTTTTACCTACTCCAAAACCCTTATTTCCACGCTTATGGTGCGCCTACCTTACTTCAGTTCTGACCCTCGGATTAGTAGCTCTTCACGTAACCCATAAATATACACACTTTGGTGAAAATAACAACCGCAGGAAATCTATGATTTTCATGAATGTCAGCCATGAATCTTCAAAAGCAGCCACAATTGTCAGTTGATTGACATTCACCATATATAGTAGTAAACAATTGATCTCAGCAAATAGTTTGCCCCTCGTATCCGAAATGACATCTCTAAAGCTCTTCCTAAGGGCATCCTCAATTGAAGCATATGTAAGAACCTCAAAAACAACAAAAGGAGGGCCTTATTATAGGTCCAATTCTAGTAACTACCTCGTAAAGGAGTTTGCGCCTCCAATGTATAATTGCTCTAAAGTTGTCAAAAATCATAAGGAGCTTAATGCTAGAAGGGATGAAAAAACTGCAAAAGGATATGTTAAAGAACAAGTCACATTTACCAATTAGATTAATAACAACCAACTCTTTGAGCTTTGTAAGTTTTCTCTAAGTGCCAATGAGAACAAGTCACATTTACCAATTAGATTAATAACAACCAACTCTTTGAGCTTTGTAAGTTTTCTCTAAGTGCCAATGGAGAATGTCTATGTGCCAAGATCATGAGCTTCTCATTTAACTTTGCAGACAACTTGAAGACAATCTTTTCTTGTTATGCTTAGACCCACCTCCATGTTATTGTTACCTTATCCTCATCCCGATCAAATTGAGGACACCCTAACCCCTAAAGAAAAGCACATTTCTCAATATGTGTTGGAAGGAGTGGTAAGGTAGGAGCACCCCTCACCGTTAGTGTACGTCCCCATCCTTGATACCTATTGACTGGCAATTAAAAAAATACTGGTTATGGGTGACAAAGTGATGGTTTTGGGTGACTAGCATGACGGTTTTATGTGCTCCATCTCACCATTTAAGAACTCCTCAAGTTAATATTATGAGCGTATGAGCACACTAAAGACATTTCCTACACACAACCATACATTTTTAGTGATTTAGGATTTTGAAAAATCTTTTTGAACAAACACTTACAATTGAAACTTTCATATTGATACCAATATTTTTTTTATTTCCTCTTTCTAATTTAACGCTATTTTTTTCAAAAATCATCAACTGATTTTCCTACCCCAAAACCCTTAGTTTCACACTTATGGGTGCTCTTGCGTTACCCTTGCCTAACATGACATTATCCTGCTTGGCCCAGGAAAAAAAAGAATTCCTAGAGGCAAGCAACGCCATATACAGTGGTGCTTGGTTAGCGTCAACTTTTGTAAGAGCAACAATTGGATAAGATCACAGCCCCACTCCCCTTTTGCTCAAAAGCATGTATTATGAGCTTGGTTAAGGTCAAGTGCTTGCATATGGTCAACGTTTTCTTTTCACCAATTCCCATTTTGCCTTTTTAGTTAGAAAAGCATTTGGCTAGTGTCCCAAAAACATGAGTGGGAAAGCACCTCCAAAATTGCACCTCCTAAATTTAAGAAAAGTAACACAAATGAAGGGTTTGTTTATGATCAATGTTTGGATAAGGCCAACACTTTCTACAAGCCCAAAGTGTTGACACTAACCAAACACCACTGTATAACACCCCAGGGCCCCAGAGACAGAGACCAGCAACCAAATGTAAAGACCTTCAAAAAACACAACAACCGAAATTGACACTGACTCAACTTTCCAGTATCAAAAAGCAGAATGCACATAGAATGACTCAATTGCAAAGATCCTGACATGGTTTTTGAATTACAACACATTGCAAAATTTAGTTAAAAGGCTGATCACAACAAGCTCGGACTTAGTCTTGATCTTTGTAATTATAAATTTCCAAACCTTGTTGATAAACAGTAGGAGAGCTTGCGAAAAACTACTCACCAGGAAGATAACTAATGTAGGAGGTCTATAAACCAACCATTTAAGCTTACCTAACTCATTCATCATTACCTAACTCATTCATCAATGATAGTATTAAATATATAACGGAACATGTCATTTATTCTTAAATAGGGACCATATTTAGAACATGGTTGTTTTTAGAATCTCCTATCTTACATGAAAGTGAAAGATCTTGCATTCAATGCTGCTATTTAGAGTGGTTTGTGATGTTTTGATTGGGGGTGTCAAGATGGGAACTTGTGTTGGAAGATTGAAAGAACAAGTATTCAAGAGTAAGTTTGTAGTTTAGAATCATTAAGGTTGTCATTGATGAGTTTTTCTTTTGGTTGGAACTTCTTTTGTTGAGCCTCTCCTCTTGTCATTAAAGAAAGGTAAGCTTGCATGTAGTTTAAAATAGGGATGTCAGAGCTTTTTTCAAGTTTACTCTCTAGAGGCAACATGTGTGTCATGCAAGAGTTATATTTTCTAACAAAATTTGTAATCACAACTTTCACTACACTAAATATTGCATTTAGGTTGCCTTGCCCTCAAAAGTTACCTCATGACTAACCACTTGAATGATTAGAGGCGCATGCAACTTTCTAAAATTTCATATGGTTTACAACCTAAATGCCACTAGTTTGTCTTTGTGCGATATCATTGTTGATGCTAAGCCCTTTAATTGTTTTTTTTGCAATAATTATTGATGAAAATTATTGTTGTATCAATAAGCATTTGTATAGTGTAAAATGTCAAGAAACTAGTGTGGAGCAACCTAGATGCAATATTTAGTGTAGTGAAAAAGGGATCAAGATTGGAACTTACAAGAAAGCATAAGACTCTTAACACAACGTATTGTTATCGAGAGAAAACTAGAAAAGGATTTCAATTTGATGCCTCCAATTGCAACTACCGACGTCTTGGGGCGCTCCTAGTTTTTCCCCCATGGGGGCTTTTTCAATTGCAAGGACATGTAAACGTGCAAAACATTCTAAAGATCTAGAAAATACTTGTACCAAAGACTTAATCCTACTCTAGGAATTTTCAAAAATCCTCAAAGACAATATCTTTGATCACATGGGTTGTTACCTATAAATCTATGCTTTCCTATCAACTAACAACTTTTGAGTCTTCCTAATGGAAATTCCAATCTTGACGCCCTTGATCTCCATGTTATCTATTTTACACAACTTTGCATTTGATGCCCTTGAGTTGCCTTACATGCAAACTTGTCTATATTTGGTTTTTGGTGGGAGTAGGAAAAGGCGCAACAATAGAAAGATATTCTAAACATCCAAAGACACCTAATACTCAATTTCATAAAGAGAATGGCATCAACATGGTTGTTTACCCAAAAATTAAAACCTACCAATACCTAAATCTTCCAATACACTAATAATATTAGTGTTGGCAACACTAATTACAAACTATAACACTAAATGTCATCAATGCTAGTAGTGTTATCAACACTAAATATCAACACAAACACTACTTCTGAACTAAATTTTCACTAAAATACTCTAAATTAGTACCTTAATACTCTAAATTAGTACCTTAATAGTTCAACTTGCACTAAAGTAATATCCACCATTACCAGTAATTATCATCATGAACATTAGCTATGAACTAAACAAGAAATTGAGTGAGTCAAATCATAGCGTAAACAACACTATAAGTATCATAACAAGCGTAGTGGTTGTTCTAGTCTAGACGTCCCATACAAACTATATACACATATACAAAGAAAAAGGGATTTTCCATGTAGAGGAAGAATCTCGGGCAACTAGAAGGGCGAGCATCGCTGGATCCTACCACGACCTACTATACAAATTTTATACAGACAGCGACGATCCCGACGCTGGACGGAATTTGCAGTAAATCTACAGGAACGAGGAGAGGTTGCCGCTACTAATTTACACAGGCTCCAAGCTCGGGCGAAACGGCGAGCTCGAGAGGAGGAGCTCGCTGCCTTTGGAATCCTCAACAGGAAACGCCGGCACTTGTTGCCACTTGCGCCCCAACGATCTGTACATAACAGAGTGCCACCGATTTGCGCTACAGCCCGTCACGCAAATGTAATCGCCGTCCACTGTACACGCGACGATGCGCTTGCCAATGCCGACGTACATCTCACTCGGCAACCGCGAGAGCTCACGCCACTTCTTCGTAACAAGGTTCAGTTCGAAGAGTATGGCGCAATCAGCGTTTTCCTGGTCACGCGCAACCGGCAAGTGAGCAAGTCGCGAAGCATTCTATGCAAATTTTGGAGTGCAAGACAATTCTCAGACCATGTTTGCGAGCTTCAGGGTTTCGATTTTAGGGTTAGGGTGGTTCAGTTCGAAGAGTATGGCGCAATCAGCGTTTTCCTGGTCACGCGCAACCGGCAAGTGAGCAAATCGCGAAGCCGTGGAAGCATTCTATGCAAATTTCGTAACAAGACAATTCTCAGACCATGTTTGCGAGTTTTAGGGTTTCAATTTTAGGGCTAGGGTTTAGGATTTCACCTGTTGTGTATCTTCGTGCTCGGCGATGGAGAGGATGCGGTCGTGGCTTGCGATGACATGCGGAGTTCTGCAGCCGTGAGGGATATTGTGTGATACGATTGTCCAGTTGCGCGTTCCAACGTCGAACGCGGCGAGAGTGTTCCATACTCCTTGTTTAGGGTTTCGAGCTAAGCAGTAGAATGTGTTGTTACAGAACGCGCCTTCTTGGCTATGAAGCTCGAGGTTCGCGGGGATGTCACCAGCGATGGACCACGCGAGTGATTCGGAGTCGTAAACCTCGGTTCGTCGGTATGAAAGCTCGTCCGGATTGAATACTCTGTTTCCAGCTAGAATGAGCTTGTATCCATTACTGATGATCGCCATGGCTGTTAAGTCAGGCTCCGCCCATACACGGAGAGTGGGCGGGAGTTCTCGAAAAGAACGAGTAACCGGGTTGCACACCACGAGATTCTCCGTGCTGTCGAAGTCGCCGATGCACAGGAGCCCTCCGGATCCCACCACCAGGTACTTGGGATGGCGAGCATCGAGGCAGGTGAGTGGGGGCAAGCGGAGCCATTGTTGCGATGTAGTGTTGAATGCTGACCAGGAGTCGGAGTTCCAGCCCTCGTCTCCCTCGCTGGCGTCTTTGCAGAAGATTACTGGTAGGCATGCGCCCCAGGGGCGAGCTACTTGGCGGAAGTAGGCGCAGTTGGGCAGGGTGTTCCAGCGGCGGCAGACGGTGCGCAGGCGGAAGAGGTATGGGAATGGGAGGAAGGCCAGGATGCGCTCTAGAAGCTCCGTGGGTAGTGACGACCATAAGGATGGTGGTAAGAACTCGTCGCCCGTTGTGGGTTTTTGTGCACTACTACCGCCTGCATATGGACGTGTGTGCGCCATCACCTGGAACCAAGTTTAGGGTTTAGAACACAAATTTTAAAACTGCAGAATTCATCAGAAGTGCAGGATAAGTTACAGCAAAAGTGCAGTATGCAGCAGAAGTACAAGATTCAGCAAAAGTGTATGACTCAGCAAAAGTGTATGACTCAGCAAAAGCGTGGATTGAGCAAAAATGCAGGATTCAGCAAACGTGCAGGATTTAGCAAAAGTTCAGGATTCAGCAAAAGGACAGCATGCAGCAAAAGGGCAGGATTCAACATTAGTACAGAATTTAGCACAAGTGCGGGATGCAGCAAAAGTAAGTTACAGGATTCAGCAAAACTGCAGGGTTGAATCACTGACTCTGGTCAAGCTGCTAGCTCCATACTCTAGGTCGACAACTATTTATGTAAGCCTAGGAATCTGGAGAGCCATTATCGAAATTCTGATGAAACCATAAACATGTGAAAGAGTGGATCCGTAGCAGAATGGGGCATCATTATATGGAACTGTGTCATGGCTACAGGGGCCTTTCCTAAACTGTAGGTTTAAAACCCATGCAATGCACAACATTAGATAAGATACATGAGCGGAAACGCTCACATCGCTACGACTACAAACCTCACACAAGTCGTATAAGAATTCCAACTTCAAAATTGGGTTAAGAGAGAGGATCTCACGACACATACCAAATCTCTTTACAATTTCGAGAATTCAGAAAGCAGCAAATCAAGACAGGATCGCAGCTTACTTGCGAGCTGCTTAACCTTTAAACGTCTTGATCAACACCTTTTCTACATGAAGTTGGAATATAGATCGGTGTGGTTCTAATGAGCTATTTCGGATCAGCACCTTTACTACGTGAAGTGGGATATAGATCAATGTGGTTGTAGTGAGCTATTTAAGATTCTAAATATAGATCGGTGTGGTTCTAATGAGCTATTTCGGATCAGCACCTTTACTACGTGAAGTGGGATATAGATCAATGTGGTTGTAGTGAGCTATTTAAGATTCTAAGTTAAAAGCTTCTAGTTCGTAGGTAGCAAATGCCAATTATATGACAACGTATCTACTAAGTCCATGGGACGTTTAAGGGTTAATCCAACCAGAAGAATCCCAAAAGCCTCAGAAATCAATACGACAACAACAACATCCTCACACGTCCACGTGGCATACGAAGTCTAAAACCTGGATGTGGATACAAGGGAGAAGAACCCATGAAACTCAACCGGCAAGACCCAAAGTACCAAAACAAGACAGGCTCGCAGCTTTACTAGCGAGCTCCTTAAAACTAAACCAGAAAATCACCAAAATCTTCAGCAATCAATACGACAACACAACCGCACCGACGTCGCATACGAATTCAAACACCTGAAAAATCAATTACAAGCAACAAGAAGCGATCAAACTCAACCGATTTCTTCGCACCAAGACAAAGACAAGGATCGCAGCTTTCTTGCAAACAGAAATGGCCACCAGGCTCTGTATACCAGAACCGAAAAGTCCCAGAGATCGGCGACAAAGCTCAGGATTCAAAACCTTCGAGCCACAGATGAAGGATGAAAGATGTACAAACGCCGCGCTTCGTTGTCAAGAGCTCGTAAGGTTTTGCACCATAGCCAGGGCAGAGGGGTATACAGAAAGTTGGTGAGCCTGAGATTTCGATCTAATTTGCCTTAGTTCTAATTGTGGGTTTTGAGAATCTAAAGTGGAAGCAAGAGGGGAATTGAGTTGGTGGAGTGGTGGAAGCTTGATGGGAATTTTTTTTTTTTCTGGCACAATTTGGTGGAATTGTGGCAGTACGGGTGTGGGGAAAGTGCAATGCTGCGTGACACTTGTAGCACGGGGAGCTTTACTGCACTTGGAGATTCTGTGGGTTGCTCATGCGGAATCGGAATTGGACAAGTCTATCCATGTTGAATCGCTTTGCCTTTGCCTGCTCTGCTGAGTCTGCTGAGCTGAGCTGGCGCCTTTTAGATAAGCTTCGTGGTCATGGGTCTGAGGGTCCGACTCTGACCCACTTCAGGGGGATGAGGGTTGTTCACACTAAGGTAACCTTACCCATACCCGAGCGTTGGAGCGTTGAAGGGTTTAGGGTACTTCAAGGTCTTGGAAAATTCAAGGAAAACTCTGTAGGGCTAGTCTTTCAACAAGTTATCATGGAACATTATCTTTGTAGGAAAAAGTATTGTAGAATATTTTATATTAAAGGGAAAAGTTACAGTTCATATATAGGATCTTAAAAGCAACTCTAAACTAACCTTAAAACTGCTTGGATGTGTTCCTGTAATGGCACTTGATGGTCCCAATCCCAACCCTCCCAAACTAGTTTAGAATTTGATATGTGGCAAAATTTGCTTGTGGAAGTAGTGTTCATTGCTCCACTTTGGGTTCAAGAATGTATAGTGAACACCTCAAATGTAGGGTGCAAAATTGAGAATTGCTTGAGAATGGATATGTTTACCTTAGTTGGTTGCTAATTAGTCAATTTTACCCCAATGTACACATAAAAAACAACAAACACTTGGTGTACAGTGCCCCTCAGTATGTTTACGTTTGGGCTCATTTTGCCCTTCAAAGAAATTTGGTTAAAATAGAGTATAATTTGCATTTTTAAAACTTGAATCATGGTTTTGTAATTCTTATGCACTCTCAATCAAGCATACCAAATTTTAGTTCCAAAAAATCAAAACCCCATTTTTGGTAAATTCTTTTGTTTTAAAATCACAGTTTTACATGAAAATTAATTGAAGAAATTGGTGATGAATTTTTGAGATTTGATTGCATGGGTATGTAGGAAATATCCATATACACTCTTTTTATGTTAAGAAAATATCATTAAGTAACACAAACATGATCTACAAAGAAATCAATGTTGAATCAACATGGGGTGTAGTAGGATCACAATTTGTAAAATAGATATCTCTTTATTTTAGACATATTTTGCTATTTGACTCATATGCTATGACTAAATTTGTACCTATGAGCATGACAATATTTTCACTTAACCAAAAGCTAGTCAAAAAATAAAGATATCTACTTTAATTGTGGTCCTACTACACCCCATGTTGATTTGATGTTGATTTCTTTGTAGATCATGTTTGTGTTACTTAATAATATTTTCTTAACATAAAAAGAGTGTATATGGATATTTCCTACATACCCATGCAATCAAATCTCAAAAATTCATCACCAATTTTCTTCAATTAATTTTCATGTAAATCTGTGATTTTAATACAAAAGAATTTACCAAAAATGGGGTTTTGATTTTTTGGAACTAAAATTTGGTATGCTTGATTGAGAGTGCATAAGAATTATAGAACCATGATTCAAGTTTAATGAATGCAAATTATACTCTATTTTAACCAAATTTCTTTGAAGGGCAAAATGAGCCCAAACATAAACATACTGAGGGGCAGTGGACATATATCAATCTCCTTAGCTTAGCCCTTTAGTGCCCGTCAACCATTTGGGGGGGGGGGCACCTCAAATTTTCACTATACGGTCTGCAAAACATATTCAAGGACAAAATCTATGCTTCTAAAATCAGATCAGACCGGACATATCAAAGCTATAAACTTTGGCAACATGAATATAAAAAAAAAAGTTTGATATATCAAAATGATTCCACTTGAGGATTGTGAGAAGCTTGATGATCCAAAAAAAATTGTTGTGCAAAAACATGAGACACTCTAACTAATTAGTGTCAATTTTGGAATTGAAACTTTTGATAGTAGTGAAAATTGTAGAGGCTATTGCTCCATTCTAGGTTACTACACTTCTTAAAAAAAATACAAAATTTGAGTCAATCTGTGCATTTCACAACATGATTTGTGAAATTGAGCATTGGAAGGATACGAACGTGGCCACACATATGCGGTTGAATATAGCATGCATGGAACATGTTTCAACAAAGTCTGATTGGTCAATATCATCTACATTGGGTGTCATTTGAGGTACAAGGTCCCACATTTAGCATTGCAAACCTTTAGAGCCTAAGATTTCATGGAATACATAATGTTGTAGCTGAAATATGCCATATGTAGAACTTCTAAATAAACTATGCATCTTTTGTACAACTACTAGAGAGTTAGTACTGGATACTTTGGGTGCAATATGTGGGCTTTGGGGCCACATCACGGTTGCACTGAATTAGTATTTCATTTGTTACACCCGTATGAGATTTCCAACTTCATATGTAAAATACGCATAGCTATCATGTTTCTTTATGCTTGCTTTGAAATTTGTTCCAGTAGGAGCACAAACTAAACCCCCAACTCCGTTATGTTCTGTGTTTTTGCAAATTAAATAAAACAAAGATGACAAGAACCACAAAGTACCAAAATCAACCCAAAAGTGGTCAACCGGGCACTAAAGGGTTAAAGGTGTGGCATGTTTATGTTCTCATTCCGTCCAAGTCACAGCTTCAAGTTGCCTCCTGAAATAGCAACTAGAATACAATAGAACTCCTCTAAACCAATATCCTCTAAACTAATATCCTCTATAATTTGATATATAACACATATCTCAATGACAGACCATGCGTCAGTCATAAACCAAAGCAATGAATTCAATAGTACTAATGCTCCTTGGTGCTATCCTTGCACTAATCTCAAGGTCACTTCACTTACACTTCCACAAAATCAACTGATAACTCACTTAAACTCATCTAGTTCTTAAGGTCCCAATCATATCAATTTAGAGTTCTACTGTATGTAGTTTTGGTAATGTAACGTCCTGTGCACACTTTGTACTTGAGATTGCATGCTGACCAAGAATTTTTAGGATTTTGACCACTTGAAATCCCAATATTTAAGGTAATGAAATGAATAATGTAGCCCAAATTACACAAAATACACTTAAAAGAGTCCCTTGATAGTGCTCCTCGCAACAATTTCCTTCTTTCTTGAATTAGTGCTAGTTGGCGTTATCTCTGTGGGGGCATAGTTAATCATACTACTAAAATAATCATAGTATGTAGTATCACATTCTGTCCCCTATAATGTTGCATCTCTAACATTTGTGATATCATCTCATAAATACAATTTGAAAACATACTAAAATTTTAACTTTGCATTCTATCTAATATCAAAAAACCTAATGGTGAATTTGTAGCATAGCAAGTGCCAATCACTAATGTATAATATAAATCAATTAATGGGGGGTTTCAAACGTCAACTTTTTTAGGTGACTCATGTCCGCATTCACCTTTGTAAATTCACTAGTGAACAAGAAGGTGACTCACCTCTGAAGTTCATTCTTAAGGTGATTCACCTTAGGAGTGAAATCTAAAAATCCACCTTTGTGGCTTTGATGAGCACCAGTTTGGGCACAACCGTGAATGCTGACAAAGGTCGCCACCCACCCATCTTGCTTCCATTCTTGCCTTGCTCCTTTAACTTGCGCTGCTTGTGCTTGTGCTAGTCCTGCTCTTGTAGCATTGTTGTTGCAAAAGCAAAACCCTAAATGCAAACACACAAGTGTTTGAAACTTTGGACATGTGAGTGAACAAAAATAATTCACCAGTGACTTGAATACCTGTGAGGTGAGAAACTCATAGGCTAGATTTTATGTTTGAAAGCCCCTAATGATCAACCAATCAAAAGTCAAAGTATTAGAATATTTATGAAAAATTGATTGTGCTACTTCAGTTATGATATTGAAACACTTCTTTTTTGAATATCCATGTGGGTTAATGAATTTATTTTGCAAGTAAATCCCTAAAGTGCAAGTTTTTGCGGTTATAGACAGTTCACAAAATATTGCACATTCCATCCTACCAATCCTACCTCAATGCAAAATTCTAGATATGCTTGGTTACAAGAAGGCGTATCAAATAAAGTCATAATTATTTTATACAAAAATGCTGGGAATTTGAGCTAAACAATAGGTCAAGCAAAATGGTTGACCTAAACCTTGAAGCAAATTCCTCTGTCTTGACTCCAAAACTTCCAAAAATGATGTGATGTAGACAAAATGCCATGAATCAAGACGTGGAACTTGAAACATAAATGTGAACTGCCAAATCCCAATTTCAGACTCTCAATTATGAGATTCTGAGACTTCATTGGGACTTGGGGGATGTTGACCTGGGATCTGGGACGTAGGACGTGGGTTATTGGACCTCGGATCTGGGACCTGGGACCTGGGACGTTGGACCGTTGGACATGGGACGGAGTGTGAACCGCCCGTTAGATGTCGTGTTTGCTGGCCTCTGCAAGGAAGCAAGTTTTTTCAACGGATTTTTGCGTCAAAGGAGCAACATTTATCCACCATCCTCGGATTTATTTTTCTGGTAAGGAGAAATTCAGCTCATGATTTCAGTGCTCTTTCAGATTCTCGGTTGCCTTCCTGAGGTATTCGGTGGAGCTAAGCTTTCTCGCGTGTACATTCTGCGATGTTCTGTAGCGTAGGATTTGAGTCGAAAGGATCCAGGAGTGAAACGGACAGAAAGCTTGTTTGCACTACGTAATTTTGTGTCGTCGAGGTTTTCCGACTATGGAAATGATTAAGGATTGAAATTTGAATTGGGAGCAGATGAGGATCACAAGATTTTGAAGCTAATTTTAGGGTTTTAAAGCGCATCCTGATTCGAGATCGAGCGACACCACTCTCTTCTTTGTATTAGTTTCTTGGGAAAATTTCATGGATACCCCTGAAGTTTGCAATATTTTCATGGATACCCCTGCTTTTTCAGAAACTGCAAAAATATCCTTGGACCATAATTTTTTGGCATTTATTTGTTGTGTTTGTACTTCCTTCATGACCAATGTTCAAGAAGGCAATGTAATGAAACAAAAAAGGAGGAATGTGCGGACAAAGGAAGAAGTGAAGTCACATGCACAACAAAACAAACGCCTGAAAATTATGGTCCAAGGATATTTGCGTAGTTTCTGAAAAAGCAGGGGTATCTATGAAAATATTGCAAACTTTGCAAACTTCAGGGGTATCCATGAAATTTTCCCTAATTCTTTTTTACCCAGGGTTTAAGAATCTTACTGAAAAAGTCTAAAATTGTACAGAATCATGTTTCAATTAATCGATTTTAGATAATTTGGCGATTCCTCTTCCACATGTGCTTGTAAAAGCAAGGCTGGTTTCTTTTTCTTCTCCGAATCCTCGCCATGTAAACGGTTTTTGATCTTGCTCGAACTTAAAAGCTTCTCTTCTATTCAATTTGCAGCTGAGTCAGGGTTTAGGGTTTAAGGGTTCAAGTTTAGCTTTTGATGCAATTATCTACCGAGCATATTCCTTTCCACGCGTGCGAAATCCGGGAAGTCTTCTGCTGCTACTTTTTCTTTTTTATTCATCCGAAGTAAACGGCTTTGATCATATACGGATGTTAAAGGCTGCTTTTCGTGAAGGAGGGTTTTAAGAATTAGGATTTAGGGTACTTTATATTTTGATGGTTGTGAAATTGAACAGGATGGTGAGGAAACGTTTCATAACTGCATCCGAAGGAAAGCTTGAAAGCTATGGAAGAGGTGATCGATTGGGAGCAGGAGCGGCGGGCAGCCAAGCGTGTGCTAGAATACTTGGAGCATGACACCAATCAGCAAAACGTAAAGCGAAGGTTGCACTCTCTCCCCTGTAGATTTAGAGATGAATCAAAACCAGGTTTTTATTTGAAGAGAGAGAAAGAGAAAGCGATTCCAAGTCGCGCTTAAATATTCCTGGAATATTTCATAGAATGCAAAACTTCGATGGCTGTCAATCCTTGCCTGAATTTCAATTATTCAGTTCAATTGTCAGTTTAAGAGTCAATATGGTGACTTTTTGTTTCAAAGAGCTTTCCAAGCATTTTTGACCTATTTTCATTGCTGCCCAACGTTTTCTTACCAATAAGTTAGGGTTTATTTATTTTTTGCTAATGTCCTGTTTGTTGCCTGAAATCCAACCTACTTTGTTCGAGGCTTGGAATTGGTCTAGAATCGATTGAGCTCGAGTTTCTGGAGATGTCACTTGTACTTGACAGAATCTTACTCGGTAATGCATTTGGGTGACTTGGCTTGAAAACTCTAGCTCCTTTTTGCACCGAGGTTTTACTAAGTGTTCTTGCTGTATGGGAAAGCAGGTGGATTTTGAGAAGCTGGCCAGAACCCAACGGTGGCAAGGATCAAACAACTCATATAAACTCAACGGGGTATGTTTCAACTCGCCAGTGACATTGTTTTTCTCCTACTTTATTTATACGTGGATTGGATGGTGTACCGTGAAGATAGTTGTTTCCGAGTTTAGGGTTTAGGGTTCTTGATACCAACGGTAAACTTACTGAAATGCACTTGTTGTTGCAGTTGTGTACCGGAATTACTTCAGCGGGGAAAGGAGGAACCTGTGAGAAAACTCTCCTAGCTACTTGCTCATGTTTGTTTGACCTTATTTTCATATTCTGTCGGACGCTTTGTGACAAATCCCTTTGGTGAATGTAAAGGTCGAGAATTGAGGGCAGCTTGGTCTAGTGATACCTTGCTTGCAATAACTAAAATTTTAAGGGCAATATGCATAATGAGACTGTATATCTCACTGCATCCACTTGGCTTCCCGAAGACTTGCTTGTTTTTCTGTGTATTTTTGGTGAAGACAGATACTGACTAGAAGATTTGCTTTGTTTACAGTCCTTGAGAAGCGTTAATAATTTCGTTGAGCGGAGTCTTTGCACTCTACTGAAGAACAAAGTTGTACGAAAGAGGACTGCAAAGGAACGCAAAAGCCTGGACGCTCTCACGGGGCTGGATCCTGTGGCAACTACAGAGGGTCTTTTGAGAATCACCAACGATACAAGTCAGTCGAATGACATCCATACTCATGCCACAGTTGTCAAGGAGGGGGTATTGAGAATAACAGATGGTGCGAGCGAGGCTGATGGTTGGGTAAAGAAGGTGTATCATACAAATACAAAGTGGCTGCCTCCAAAGCGTGTTTTTGCGTTAAAGGAGATGGACGAGGCAGAAATGGTGACGTCATTGCCATGTGTCTTGGACACACTTCACATCGGTTCCTTGCAGTCCATCTTGTCAGTACTCACTGGTTTTACAACTAAAAACCTCAACAGGAATTGGTTGGAGGAGCGGATAGTGCAAACAGTAAATAACTACATGGACGACTGTGGGGACACGTTACCAGAGGTTGTAATGGAAGCCATAGAGATTATGCGAGATGCGAAATCAGCACGTAAGCCTATGTCGACTGGCAATCTATTTGAGCTCCCTCCCTGTTCGATCCTCGCCGTTCAAGCAGCTCTTGATCAGGTGGAAAGTTTACCCCTTCGAACTTTACATGCTATGTGTGACCTGATCTATGAAAAGAAAGTGGAGAAAGTCAGGTTAGAGCAGTCCTTAACTGGAGGAAACAGAGCTCGTCTTGCGAAATCTCTAAGGAAAGAAGCTGACAGGTTGACAAAGTCTCTGCACGACGATGAGCCTATGCCGGAGCCTGTGGTGAAAGCCTTGCGCGCAATGAGTTTATCAGCAAGGGAACTGAATGGGAACGATGGCAACTTGTTATCCATAATTGGACCTCCTCCTGCTGATGTTGAAGCAGTTCACAACAAGCTACTGTTGGCCCTGTCGCAGCTGAAGATGCTCGAGTTTCCTAGCCTTAGTTCCCTTTCAAATGTCGTGCACAAAGGTCCTGTGCAATCGTTTTGTAAGGAGCATCCGACTTACTTACGTTCACACTTTCGACGCATTTTGTTGGATTTTCTCCTAAGGTGTGTAGATTCTGACGTGCCAGCGCCCATTCAGAGTATGGTAGATGTCATAGCAACGGAGGATGCTCGGCTGGCTATGCCACCTGAAAAGTCTAAGAAGTATCAGAAGAAGCCTAAGAAGCCTGATAGAGTATCCATGAAGTCGATGTGGCGGGACGGTGAAAGAAATGGTGACGAGGTAGAGGCTGTGGTGCAGATTGGCTGCCACTTGGAGCAGATAGTTAGAGAAAAGGAGGAAGCCCAACAAAGAAGTGTAACTGTACCGGTAAAAGTTGAAGAAGGTTGTGAGGTTGCTTTTGTACCAGATGAGGAAGATTTCACTGAGGATGCAGCTGTCCGAACAGCAGCTGATGAAGCTGGAACGCTTTGCTACGCTATTCTTGGGCGAGCCTTGGAAGAACTTTTACCACCCAAGGCATCACCCTTACCGCATTATGTACAGAAATATTTACAAGGTGGTTTTCATGGAGTTGGAGAAAAACAAGGTTCTTCCCACCATCTCCAGACTTTGATCATCTGTAACCCTTCATGGAGTTTAGACTTACCAATTCGATTGATCATATTGTGAAAGATACAATTCTGGTGGGGCCAGGTTAGTATCACGAGAATGAGTGAAGAACTTTGGTAAAAAGTAAATAAAACTTGAGTTATAGGAAGTTTTATCTGGCTTGAGAGGCCTTATGCAACTTGGTTTTGTATACTGCAGGTGAATCATTCGAAAAGAAGAATCCAGGTGACGAGGTGGATTTACTTATCAGGATTGCCGAGTCCCTGCCAGGCGTGTCAACTAGGTTTGCCTTCTCGAGTTTTTGGTTTTAATCTGAAAAAGATTCCCAGCACTCTTGTATTTTTAATATTCTACCTTCATGTCTAGTAATTCTCATGCAAAGTTCTATTTGCTTCACAGTTCTCATGACTGAATCTTCAATCAATTTAAGTAATTCTAGACTCTCGTCTTTATTAGCAGTGGAATGTATGTGCATGCTTTCGTGTACTTTGTGTAAGCTCAGTCCTTTTCTAACAAAGTCTAACTGAATATGGAAACGCTGGCAGGGCTCTGCAAAACATGAACAATAGGTTGGCCTTACAATGAGCTTGAGTTGAAGGAATTGCCTTGATGACTGGCCGTGATGCGTTGGCACGTTGGGTGCAACACAAGAGTGCAGCTCTTTTCCAGGTATCATTTATTCTCGCTGTGTTTTTGGGGTTGATATCTGGGTTGATGTATTTACCCTAGCAACCTGCACTTGGTAAAGTTTGTGCCATTCGTTAGCAAAACGTCTGTAGTACAGGATATTGTTTACATCACTTAAAGCAATTGCACATATGTAGGGGTGTGATTCTGGGTGCAATTCATGCACTTGGTTGGACTTGCATCACTAATTTCTCACTAATTTCTTAGGCAGTTTCAAAGTGGGAGGATGTAGATCATTTAATACAACTATAAACAACCAATTTCCATTCAATGAGCGGGGATCGTAGACATTTTTGTCACTTCATGTCTTGGGTTTAATGTCCCACGCTGCATTAAAGTTTCGTAATCCAATTGGTTGAGAGCCAAATAGTTGAGACTTGGTATGTCCAAGTCCCATGTCCTAGTTCAGTACAGTTTGCCAATGTGGCAACAAGTTTTGGATGTTTTGGAACCAAAAAGGTGGGGCTTTACGCAAGGTTTGGATCAATCATTTTGTTAGACCCAACTTTTAGCCCAAGTCCCACCAATATTTTTGCAGATAATATCCATGGCTTTCTTTGGTACTACTCCTTGCTCTGAATTACTCAACAGAGCTAGGATCTTGCGTTGAAGCCAACCAAGTGTATGAGGTCAGTAAATGAGACGGGATGAAGAGAGGTTTAGGGTTTTAGTAAACTTATGTCTCTTACCATTGGCGTTATTGCATTACAGTGCTCAGAAGAAAAACAAGCTCCCTGAGGAAATGTGCCTACCTTGCTTGAGCTAAACCTGCACTGTCAACATGGATGGATGAAATCAGAACGCAAGGCTTCCTTTCTCATCCACTCTTGGAGTGGAATAGCCTCATTGCATCGTTGCATACACACTGGTAGAGTGCCTTTACAAGCTTTTCATTTCATATGATTGTTGTGTATCTCAGAAACAAATAAGACAAGCTGTGAAGGCAAGAGTATATCTATTTTTCTTTACTGTTGGTGCTACTCAAGATTAATAGCTATTTAACTTGCAGGAGATCACCTCACTTTTCTGTGGAGAAGTGCAACTTTGTTGTAAGATCTTGTTTTGCTTTGGTGTGTAGATCTTGGGATTCTACTGAATCAAACTATTCGTAGAAAATGACCTTCGATATGTTTATAAAGGCTTTTTGAAGATATGGTATTCAATAAATGTTTCTTCTTTGTTGAACGGAAAGAGTGAACTGACATCTTAGATGAATTTTGTTGAATCAAAGGTTTATTTTTAGCTGTACAGTTTTGCGTGCTTAGTTAAACAATTGGAGGGAATCTAGAAGCGTTCATTTTGTAGGGCGGATTATGGTGCAGAGATAGGGTATTAAGAGATGTTACACAAGATTTTTTTTGTGCATAATCAAGCATTATGCTTATTTTTCATCCATGGGTGACTTTGGTTCATCCTTAATTGTCGTTATCATTTCTTTTTATCATGAATTCTTTTTTAATCAATGGTGTCTTGTGCAATTGTGTGTGTTGGGTGCTTGATTCTTGACCTTGGGAGTGTGGCTTGTAGTTGTGGATGTGGGAATGGTGAAAGATTTTAATTTTTTATTTGTTACTTTGATTTAGGGGTTAAGGGTGCTTTTAGCAAGATGTTTCACTTAAAGTCAAAAGTTGACCATTACTTTGCATGTGATTGTACATGTTTCTAGATTGGGTAGTCTAAAAGAAAAATTTCATAGAAATTCTACTTTCATAAATTTTTTGTTATATTTTGTAATGAACTGATACTACATTGTGCTGGTAAGCTACCTTTGCATATTGTTGCCACGTGGCATGATTGTCATGCAACTTTGTAGAGTAATGCAATTAACATTTCCTCTACTTTGAATATAAGGTTGAGAATTGTCTTGTTGGGATAAATTTGGAATTTGTGGATAATAGTTTGGAGTATTTGATTGTTGAAACAACTCCTTTCCTCCTTGTTGATCATGAAGTTGGTTTGGAAATCCATGAACTTGCATGCCGTTTGCAAATCTTCCATCATGGCTGATGTTTCCAAATTCAGGTTGCCAATAAAGTTCACTAGATAAACCATTGGCAAAACTTGGATTTTGGGTAGATTCTGCTTCTTGGAGTGGAAGTTGATCCTCACTTGTAGGCTCCGTGTTTCCAAATGAACCATCATGGTTGTAATTTCCAAATTGAGCTTGATAGTAACCTCCATTAGCTAAACCATTACCAAAATATGGTTGTAGCATAGATTCTACTTCTTGGGGTTGAAGAGGATGCTCACTTGTAGGCACATTTCTAGTCTTTGATTTTTTCAAAGGAGAAAATAGACGTTTGCATTGCTTGCATGCATATCTTGGTTGATTAGCCTTGCCGTTGTTATTGCCTCTATATATTGCATTATTGACTGATTGGCACTTATCACATTCTTTCCTCATACTCTTCAACTCCTCTGGTTCATTTTTTGGTGGTTTTAAATATCCATTTTCATGCACATGCGCCCGGATTGGAAAAGGGTTGAAACGGTAAGGTTTTCCTTTGACACTACATTTTGCACATTGATACCGTGGTTGGTCCTCCTTTTTGTTGTTTAGATACTTAAACTTGATGTCGTCGGATTTTCCACATCGATTGCATTTTTTTTGCAGATTGACATATTGTGCTGGTTCAGTAGCAGTCCTCCTTGAGAGATTTGTATTGTCTGAAGACCCCTCATTATTGTCTTGATCCATATTGAAACCTATAGGCAGTTTATAAGGTAAGTACATAATCAATATTGTAAACATTATAATGTATGTAACCTTTTCTAAACAAGGAAGAGTTTAGGAATAACAATCAATATTTGTTTGTCCCAAGCTATTGCAGTTTTTTATGTGTAAGGCTAAAAGTAATGATTGTTTTTATTTGGAATAAAGGAGTATGCAAAACATCAAGAGATTTTTTAGATATTTTGCATATACTATTTGTGAAAGATCAAGAAGTCTATACAGAATATAAGGAAAGTTTGCAATATTTTCATAGATACCCCTGCTTTTTCATAAATATCACAACTACCCTTGGACCAAAAAATTTAGGCATTTGTTTTGTTATGCATGTCACTTCCTTCTCTCTTTGCTGGCACACTACTTTTTTGTTATTCATGCGCACAAAAGAAGAAGGAAATTGACACACACAACAAAACGAACACCTAAATTTTTTTAATCAAGGGTTTTTGTGATGTTTCTAAAAAGGCAAGCATATTTATGAAAATATTACAAACTTCAGGGGTATCCATGAAATTTTCCCTACAAAATAACGAAAAATTTGTGCATAACATGAGGGGATCTTTGTATAATGTTGGAAATCATCTGCAAAAGATTGGAAGATCCATGCATGTGGGAGATCTATGCAAAATAGTGATGTTTATGTCCCTCAAATTTAAGGAATTTCTATTTGATTTATAAGCAACGTTTGGAATTACATGAATAGTCAAAATCAAATATGACACTCATACTCAAGAAGCATGAACAGTTTCACGTGAATTAGCATAACAAAGAAACAGGTTATAGAATTATAGTCTACATACCTCAGTCTTCAAACAAATACTGATCTCAAATTGTGGGCTGAAATATATTTGAAGTAAATCAAAAACCTTGGCACTCATATTCAAGCATGCTATGCTTTAATACGGTTTTGCATCTTTGTGCTTTTATTAATAGAGTAAAGGCAAAAAGTAAAAGGAGAAGCAAAAAGTAAAATTATGGAAACAACTATTTAAAGGAGAGAAAAAAGTAAAAGAAGAAGAAAAATGTAAAGGTGTTCGGAATAGTGGCTCTCTGATTAGCTTGTTGCTTGTGCAAATACATTGGTGTTTAGTAAATGTCAACCTTTGTAATAGCAACAATTGGATAAGATCTTAGCCCCGCTCCCCTTTTGTCCAAAGCATGTAAGGCCATATTCATTAAAATGGGAAAGCGATGGGTACCATTTTGTACCTCATCTTAATCCAAAATAGTCATCTTAAACCAGATTCAAAGGTATCAGATTCAATATGAGCCACTAAGATTTTTTTCCTTGCAAATTCCTCCTCTCAGGTAAGGCCAAGTGTACCAAAAAAACGCTGGAGCTCAGATTAAGGTGACCACCTTAATCCTCCCACTTCACAAAAGAGACATTTTTAGCTCAAATTTTGATCTGCCACTAAAGTCCAAATGGAGTTGCTGGTTCAATAATATTTTCTGGTCAGCTTGTTGTTCTTTGATGCGACTCCTTTGTTTTAGATTCTACATGGAATATGGAAATTATTCCATGTTTTCAACAATTAGGAGAAGAATGTCTTTGGGCAAACAAAGGGAGCAGCTTAGAGAGGGGATGGGATGGGTGCTCTCATGTCTCGTATTGTACAAGGGAGAAGTTTGGTGATGTGTCACTTTTATTTTTCTTGATTTGGGCAAGGTTTTTATAGCTTTGAAGTAAGGAGCTAGTGGAATCTAGCTACTTTGAGTGACCATATCTTTTGGAGTTTTTTTCCATTTGTGGAGTTTTTTTTTCCATCAAGTATAGCAAGACACAATCTCATGGAATCAACCATTAGGTAAATCTTTTTTTTGAGAAAATATTATAGGAAAGTCCAAAATCCATATTTTGAATTGATGCCCAAATTGGAAAACATGAGATTCTCAACGATGGGGATTTTGCAGATTTACTTGGATTTGAAATCAAACCGGTTGGAAACATTTGATTTATAATTGGGTATAGAATGACTGGTTTGGATTATGTGATTACTTGTTCAACTTTCGAAAGACTCGAAAAATGTGTTGAAGGTCTCATGTTGAAGATATGTTGAATTTTCTTAGCAAGACGCTTAGGAGTTAAATACTCTCTAAGATATTTTGACTGAAATGGTTAAAATTTTGAGGAGAATTTGCAAGTAGATACCTCAAATAGAGATAGAGAGTGTGGGAATGAACTAGAGTGGAAGGCATTCCACAGTTTCACACTAGTTAGACAAATTTTACTTAAATTAGTATGAAGGGGTCATGCAATATTCAAGATCTTGCCGTGATGGAAATAACATGTGTAGTCTTTCAATGAAAACTCAAAATGGTATCAAGGCATTTATGTGCAAATTTGTCGCAATGCATCTCCTTTTTTGTTCTTGATGATTTTTACTCATGCACTCTGAAATTAAGTTTTGAGTTTTTTTAATGAACAACCAAAATCATTTGTGATTCATGTAGTACTTCAACAAAAAGTTCTTCATAACAAATCCAAGCAATTTTTCATTTTGTGTAAGCGTTTTTGAGTTTTTAAGAACATCAAACCCCTGCGTTGTTGCAAATTTGATGAAATTGAGATTCACACAAATATTTTTCTCAATATAAGAAACATAATATGAAAAATCTTTAAAAAAAAACGGTTTGTTGAAGGTTTAGCTCATACTGTGTCTCAAATTCCAAATCCAATTAAATTCTCAAATTTTGATTGAGAACTTAAAGATTGGGACCGATAGCTACACGCTCAGTCCCAAAAAACCGGGGCTTTATCTAAAAATTTGGTTTAGCAAATATGAATGCTTCACTCAAGAGTCAAACTTTCACTTTTAATTTTTGCATAAAAAGCACTAGCATTTTATTAGTATTTCATTTTGGAGTTTAGAACCCAACAAAGCAAAGGTCTAATGTTTTACTAACACTTGTAAAGTTGGCATGGGGTACAATGAGGAGGTGCCGCTCCTATAGAATGCCAAGGAAATAAAAAGAAGATGATTAGGGAGACACCCTCTAGTTGCTACAGGGACACCCCTATAGCCCAACCTATTAAATTTGAGATTATTATTACATTGAAATATGAAATAAAATCAAAACAATATCTTAGCGCACATTTGCGTCTACAAGCATTGCAAACATATAACAAGTATGTCTCATTTGTGACATGGTCAAGAGTTAAACTAGTTGCTCCTTTATTTATAAGTTTAAGTCTTGACCATGTCACAAATGAGACATATTTGTTGTATGTTTGCAATTTTTGTAAACAAAAATAAGTGCTAAGATATTCTTTTGATTTTATTTCATATTTCAACGTAATAATAATCTCAAATATAATAGGTTGGACTATAGGGGGTGTCCCTGTAGCAATTGGGGGGTGTCTCTTTAGTCCTTCCTTAAAAAAATGGCAAGTTCTATAACAAAGGACATTCAAAAGTTCCAAGAGCTAACAATTGCTAACCCCAAATGTAATTGAATGTAATTTGCATGTTTATCCAAATAACTGAAACATCCCTACATGTACTAGAAGTTCAAATTTACCATTAAACATTCACTTTCTTTTTGGCATTAAAAGGAGAAACACTCACATTAAAATGGCAAATTTAGCCAAGTTTTTGAATTATTCTAGGACTTACTCACCTCCATTTCAAAGGAGAGTTAACCCATTCTTGAGGGGTTAAGTTTCCATATAATTTTGTGCAAGAATGTCACTAATCATAATAGTCTAGGTAATACTTTTTCAATCAAGCTCAATGCCGGCCATCTATAGAATTTATTTACAACATCACAAAAACCCATGCTTACTTGCAATTTGCATATAAGAGATCTAAAGGATTATTTGATTCTTGTCCCAAATTTTGAATTGATTCCCTATGTGCTCGTTTCTTTTTGTTATGAATGGTCATGCATCCATGTTTGACCTCTATATTTACTTCTTATTCTATATTTGATTATTGGGGCTTTCCAATCCTGACCAAAATGATGTTTAAGGGTTAATGAAGAGTCTACTATTTTTGTCCATGATACATTACAACTCAAGATCAATCTTGTACAAAAATGCCCTTGCTCTTCTAGGTTGAGTGGAAGGACATTTTTTGAAGGCATTCTCTTGTTTTGTGTTGTTTTGAAGTTAATTGATGGTTTGTTGAAGGCAACACCATGCATAACAATATGTCATAGAAATCATGATGTACTCAAACAAAGAGATATTCTTTTCTCTAAATCTAGAAAACTTGTTTACTAATCATGTAGTTGTCTATTGGAATGGTTGCCAATCTCTAAATATACAAATAAACACCCAAAAGTGAGAAGATTTTTTTTCTTCATTTATTGAATGCAGTTTTGGCAAAGTGCTTCACTTGACAACTAGAGGTGGCCATTACTTTTGCACATGGCATACGTAGTTCGAAATTCGTGAATCTAAAATAAGTCCATACACACTTTCTACTATCATGACTTTTTTTTTATTGTAAATCCCAATGATTTTGAAAACACTTGCTTGCCTGGTACTCATTAGAAAGCTTGACCTGGCTAGAAAATCTATACAAGCAGGATTGTTTTTTTATTCTAACACCTTTTCTTTTTTTTTACGTCAATTTTGAAGCTTTTCACATGACACTTGAAACTTCTAAAACACCATATTCAAAGCCGAGATTTTTTCAGTCGCACGCAGGGAAGGCAAGTGAATAATTCTAAAACAAATAAAAAGGACTAAAGTAAAACAAGAAGTGAAAGTAATGTAAAGTAAAAGTGAAGAGACAAGTAAAAGAAAAATAATTGAGTTATCCATGTGCACATTCATCCATAGAATCAGCTAATATTAGAAAATTCCAACCACATTATGTTGTACCCTTCATGAGAGGAACTTGACAATTCATCCATTTTTTCACCCAATTTCTTTTAGTATTGAGGATATAGCCAACATCAAAATAATGTAAGGTAGTGGGCCTAGTGGCAGAATTCTGTCAGAAAATGCTATTAATTTGGTCATTTTTTTTGGTAGGTTCATACGTCAATTTGGACAAGTTTAGCCAATTTAAATGTGTCAATTCGGACATTGATTTCTTCTAGTGGAATGTTGCTTAAAAAGAGTTCTCTTATCTAGAGCCTCTCAAAACAAAATTTTCAACCTCTTTAAAATAGAAAAGTTCTACTTACACATTAAACCATTGCTTAGGGTTAACCCCTAAGCACCCATAGGCCATTTTCACCAAAATGAGGGATTTGGGGGACTTACAACTTTGATGCATCGTATCTCAATCAATCACATGATCCACAAAAAGTGACCATTGAAAATAGTGGAACACCTCCTTAGAAAATGTCTTGTAAATTTTTGGAATAATTGATTGTGGGAGATGGGAGATTATAACATTTGATCAAACAACATGTGATGATAAAGCCTCATTTTTTGGCTCGTTGCTATTTTATTCCTTATTTTACAAGCCCTTGATTCACCTCACATTTTGTGAGTAGCATGATTAGATGTGAATGCACACATTATCAAATTATTGAAAATTTTACTTCTTATGTTCAGTTTTAGGGCTTCAAACTATTATTGCAGAGAAAACGATGACCGACACAATTGGTAAGAGTTGTCATGATGAGGATCTAGAACATGCTTGAACCCTTGCTTGCAAATTTCCCACTATCACCACACATACACAAGGAAGCTTGCAAGGAATATTAACCAATTGCAATTTGAGTGACGCTGCTTGCCACCACATCTCGTATGGTGTCCCACCCAATCCAAGCTCTTGAAACACTTGTACAACATTTGGCTTGCCTCGCCATTACTCTATTTGCATGGACCACTTGAATAGTTTATAAAAAGATCAAAAAATTAGATCCAACACCTCAAACAAGCCTCTGAAATCCTGTCAGGACACTTTTGGTCCTCTGGGCCGTTCAGGGGTTAACGAGCAAAACCTCAACCAATGCTACATCCCTCTAAATGGGTTCTGGCACACCTTTCCCTAAAGCACTAATTAACACCAAAACACGCACAAAGCAACAAAAAGGACCTCAAAGAAGAAGAAAAATACCATAACCAGAAAACTTGTTTCTTTGCAGGTTTCTCCGCTGGTTTGAATACAAAATTGGTCGCGAAGTGTACAATAAAACCTAGCCTTTGACTAGCGTTACATTATGGTGACAAAACACACATCTGAGTTTTCATGTACCTGAAAAATCTGACATTTCTCACTACCCCTTCAACTGACCTCTTGGTTTTACACAACAACTCTTCCACACTACCCTAAAGCAAAACAAGTCTACCATTTCCATATAAAAATAATTATCTGGCCTTCTCAGTCTCCTCTCCACGACCAAACACCGTTTCAATATCCTCAGTAATTTCGTCCCATTTCTCCTGAAAAATTTATAATCAACATTTGCAGTTCATCATGTTATGAGAATCAATCAACTGGAGCATAACCAACGTTAGTTACAAAATAAATCAGACAATAGTACAGTCTTTATATGACTTCAAAACTTGCTAGAAAACAGGAGGTTTTACTTTGGAACTCAAGCTGGAGAAGAGAAACACCAGGAGGGTAAACTAAGTCTGTAAATATTAGTACCTGGAAGGATTCGAACCAGTCTTTCTCGTAGTCAGCACGGGTGGTGAACTCTCCCAAATCTTCACGGTACCACTCTTTGGTGTAAGTCACAAGATCCATCACCTGCTCTACCTCCAAAACCTCCCATGGTCGTAACCCTGGAATTTGTTTCGCCAACTCTTTCCTGAAAAACACCAAAACCAACAAACAAAAATAGTAACATAAACAAATGGCTGAAAACAAGAGTTTTTCAAGAAAACAGGACACTATCACCATCGTACTACTTCAATGCAAAGTGACTCCAAACGAGAGAGGTAATACGCGAAGTAACAAAAGAGTCCCAACCAAGGAATGGAAAAGATGGTGAAAAAGCAGAAACTTTGAAAACAGGACAAACCTGGCTTCATAAGAAATGAACTTATGTGGCATGTTTTTCTTGTCTCCTTGTTCCAGGATGTCCGTCAGCTCAGCTCCACCAGCCCATAAGAACATGGCATGAGCAGGAGTGCTTTCACCGGGCCATACACCGTGGTTCTGTCGTAGTACCGCTTTCTCTCTTTCCCTCTTTTCAATAGCTTCAGCTTGGATCTGTTTGTAGGATTTCATGCTGTGGCCTTTCAGAGGTGTCCATGGAGGTAACCCTCTGGCAATTTTGTGCACCAACGCCGACCCCATCGCTGCAAGCTTCACTGCAACGAAACAAAATCCACAAAAAAACAAGGGGTTAAGCTCCCAAAACCCGGTTAAATTTCATAAGAAATCAAACTTCTCAAACAGAGTTCAGAGTTGTTCTGTCATGACGGAAAAAGTAAGAATTTGAAGGAGTAGAAGAGAGCCTACTGTCAGGAGTTTCCACGGCACTTTGAAGACCGTAGACCATGCCAATAGGTGCCCATTCATCCATGTCGTCTCCCCAAATGAAGGTGTTCTTGTCAACAATCCCTGCTGCCCATGCAGTTTTCAGGTTAACCAGCTCCATAGGACCTCGAGTTCGTCCCAGCCGGTCCTTGTAATACCACCCTCCGGCCCTCATTGTGACTGTTGCACATGCCACGGACCGTTAAACCCTAAACAAGACTTTCAGAATCCATGCATGACGTAAATCCTAACCGAAAAAAAAGTTTAAGAAAATTACAAACATCCGCGTGTCTAAGGCTTTGTCACAAGCTGAAAACGAATGTCTAAGCAGGAAAAGAGCAGGAATACTAAAAATTGCCACCCTAAAAGTGGGTGAATATTTATTAGGAAGAGATAACCACCCAAAACCTCTGATTGTGTTCATTTTAGACCATATGCCAAATAAAAGCCTGAACCTAAAATTCTCTTACACATGGCATTCAAATAGCGCGTTCATTAATGCATTCACATCCTCGCAATAACAACTATGATCAAGAGGCAATTATAAGCATGCCTTGCATAATCCCGTTAATATCAATACTCAAACCAAAACATGTGATGCAAATTCACTAAAGCCAGTAAACCATCAAAGGTAGAGTGATGCTCAGATGGCACCCAGTGTATAATCAATGGAGATGAATGTACCAGCAATGTACATTTCAGGGGATGGTGTCACAAAAGGAGCACTCGTCTCACAATCTAACCCTAACCCTAACATTTCAAAAAGTCTCCTTCTTAAACCCTACAATCGACCGTCGATTAACAACAATAAAAAATTCAAATTCAAAAACTTCAAAGACAACTCCGCCTTAATACCAGCCAATTAAACAGGTAAAGAAAACTTCATAAACCAACCAATAACCCTAGTACGGCACCTGCTTGGATGAGCCAAAGGCAATTTCAGGTTAAGTACAAAAATCAAAAATTTCGACATTCTCTTCAATCCTATCACCAGAGGTTTCCAAATTTTCCATTACAGCACATTTCGAAGGTTTGAGCCAATTTCTAGAATGTGGATTCAGAGAGAAGGTGCGAAGAGAGAGGTGTGCAAAGTTCCCGAATTTTCCATTATGGCACAGTTTGAAGGATTCAGCCAATCCTAGAATGTGGTTTTTAGGGTTAGGTGCAAATAAAGAGATGTGCAGAGGTTTCCGAATTGTCCATTGTGGCAAAGTTCAAAAGATTGAGCAAGATTTTAGTATGTGATTTTAGGGTTTAGGTGCGAATAAAGAGATGTGCAAAGGTTTCCGAATCTTCCATTATGGCACATTTAGGGAGATTGAGCCAGTTCTAGAATGTGGTTTCAAAGAGAAGGTGCGAATAAAGAGATGTGCAAATGTTTCCGAATTGTCCAATATAGCACAGTTCAAAGGATTGAGCCAATGGTTTTAGGGTTTAGGAGCAAAGAACGAGGGGTTTAGAGAGGATTTAACTAATGTTGCAATGGAGAAGGCAGTAGGGTTTAAGAAAGTTGCACTCACAATCAGCGTAACGTTTATCGAGCCACTTGTAACCAAGCACTTGCTGGACATCGATAGGTCGTTCAGGAGGGTAAGGACGCTGCCGATAACCCCAAAGCCCAAACTGGAACTGCTTGAAGAAATCCCAGAACCGCCCTTGCACTTCCTCGTCAGTCCGAAGAGCTTTTCTGGGAATGGGAGGACCGCCATAAGGTCCAGGCACCAGAGGCAACTGCTTCCAAAGCTTGGCATCCTCAGGACGAGTAGGAACAGCATTCGCCAGCCTTTCTTTCGCCTGCTCCTGCGCTTGCAACTCTTCACTCCTCAGCAAAAACTTCGCCATGTCGGAGTTCTTGAAACTCTCCAACAACTCCGTGTTCTCCCGAATCTCCTCCTCGGTCGTGGCAGGGGTGAAGTACTCGTCCCCCTGCAAGTCCTGCTCCACCTCGTCGGTGAAGCGCGGATCCTCCACGTCGCCATGCTGCTCCAATTCGTGCTGGTGCAGTCGCTTCTCGTAGGTGTCCGTGGGCGGTGTTGCGGGTCCTCCGTCGGTCGGGGTTTCGGCGATGCTGGTGGTTTCAGGTTGCGGTGTGGAGGCGGCGTTGCCTCCTCGGCCCAGCCATCGCCTCATGATGATGATGAACGCACCACCTCGGGATCAAATCGCAACACGGGTGTGAATCGCTTTCGGCGAAGAAATGTGGCTTGGCAGCACGTGGAACACGCGTGTGTGAAGATCAAAGACGCGAGAAAGGACGGAGTCTCGGTTGGAGTCTTCGAAGGAGTTTTTGATGAGTATGCCAGATACTTCGCAGTTCACTGGCGGCAGTGGCATCGAGCTCCACGAGGAGGCTTGGCACGTCAAGAGGCGATCTCTCCCTTCCAGAGGATGCGTGACAACGAAGAAAGGATCAGCAATGGGAGGCTTGAAGGTGCGCTCCAAAAACTGGCGATCCGAGGCCAAGCGGTTCCACTCCTTGCAGACTTGGCGCATGCGGAAGAAGGGTGCCAGGGGTAGTTTGGCAGAGATCATCGAGAGATCTACGTGGCTCTGCAACTCGCCCGAGATAGCTGCGTCCATAGCGCCGTCCTGCTGCAAATGGTCCTCCTTGCCATGGCCACTCTTGCCCAACTTCCTTCTCAGTCTCCAACTCTTTCTCCTCTCTCTTGCTCGCGTCTTCTTCCGCAATGCGGGAGATTTCTCCGCTTGGCTTAACTCCCAACGCAACCAACCAAAGAAACGCCAGATTTCTAGAAAATAAGGGACATGACACAGCAACTCCAGAAGAATGATCTCTCTTTCTTACTCAGTTTCGAGAGCTACTACCTCCTGGCATCAAATTAGGTCAAAAATTCTAAACAAGCGAGACTCACCACACAGCAAGCGCCTCTATCCCAAACAGAACTACGTATAATCCATAAATGACCCAGCAACTCCAGAAGAATTATCTCTCTCTCTTACTCAGTTTCAAGAGCTACTTCCTGACATCAAATTAGGTCAAAATTTCTAAACAAGCGAGACTCAATGCAAGCGCCTCTATCCCAAACAGAACTATGTATAATCCTGAGTACGATCATCCTTTTGCGAATGTTCAAATTAAAAAGAAAAAAATCAAAAATCTTGTTTGATAATCTTAGAGTGTCATTTTACCTACAGCCACAGGGCCACAACTCTACTACTAAGCACAAGAGAACTAATAAATTCGTGATGATACGTATTTATTTCATGTCATCCAACTGATCAATCTTGTTCAAAAGATTCCATACCGTAAATCTCGATTTCAAACAAGAATTCGCATTTCCTATCACCCGACTGTCAAAGAACTACCAGCTCAGCTCCCTGTACGTAATCCGTGCTTTAAAAGGCTGCTAAGAGAGAAAAAAAACCTAGAAGTATGAGCAACCTGTGGAAATAAACCCTAAAGATTCAAGCTCAAGCTTGAATAAACAACAAGCAGTTCCAGCTTTACATCCGTCCGCCATAGATTCCTTAGATTCAGAACTGCGCAAAAAATTGCATATAACCAAAAACGACGAGAGAAATCCCAGGTAACTAAGTTACAATGTGCAAAAATAATACTAAAAAATATGACAAATTTAAAAAGCTATCGCTGCTACAGCAATGCATCGCAGAGCATTGATTGATTACCTTGAATGCCTACTCTACTCTACCCTAAAGATTCAAGCTCAAGCTTGAAGAAACAAACAAGCAGTAGTTCCAGCTTTACATCCGGCGTAGATTTTCTTATATTGAGAATTGCGCAAAAAATTGCATGTAACCAAAAACGACGAGAGAAATCCCTGGTACCTACAATGTGCAAAAACAATACTAAAAAAATATGACATTTTTTAAAAGCTATCGCTACAGCAATGCGAAATATGACAATTTTAAAAGTTATCGCTGCTACAGCAAAGCGAAATATGAAAATTTTAAAAGCTTTCGTTGCTACAGCAATGCGAGATATAACATTTTAAAAAGCTTTCGCTGCTACAGCAATGCGAAATATGACATTTTCTAAAAGCTATGATATCGCTACAGCAATGCAATGCAGTCGCAGAGCATTGATTGATTACCTTGAATGCCTATTCTATTCTACTATGGCGACCTCAAAAGCTTCCATTACCAAATTCAATCCTCCACATTACCAATGCGTGTCGGAAACTGCAAGCAAAACGTGAAAACACTGATATTACAGAGAAAGAAAGGGGATGATCGCATAGGAGCACTCACGATGGAAGATGCTCGGGGGTGCCGTTCTCCTTCTCCGTAGCCAGCAGCACCGGCTTCAGGGGGACGGAGTCGAGAGAGACCTCCATTGCCAGGTTGCTTCAATTCGCAGCACTTGATTACTGAATGAATTGCTTGTTTGTTTAATTCTGAAGAAGCAAGCAAAAGTGGAGAAAATCGCCACCAGCACCGCTAAAACTGTAGCAGCGCATGGATCGGATCGTTGGCGATGAGCAAGCAGAGAGCTGAGCTAATCCATCACGAGCGACGAAGGCTTTGGTTTTGCTGGAAACGCCCACCCGGCTTTCGTTGCTCGCTTCTACAACGACGACGACTCTAGTTTTCTGCAAAGGCCAAAACCCTAAGTTTCACTTATCTATGGATTAGAGCAGCTCCAGCCTTGCAGCACTTCAAACTTGACACTCCAAGAGATTACATGTAAGGTAGAACCATCCATTCCCGATCATTTTAGCTTCTGCAAGATAGTAGATTAGAGCAACAATGTGGCACAAATTTTTTTAGGTGATTTCACACGAAATATTGCGACAAAAAAAAGTTTGGAATTTTTCACACTAAATTGAATTATATATAAATTTTGAAGTGCATAAAGTGTTTGGAATTCATACACAATCACTAAATTCTTTAATTCCCGATCATAGCTACAACACTTCTTGCTCACTACTTCCTACTTTCTTTTGGGACACATGTCATGACCTCATTCATCTTAATCTTGAAAAGGGAAAAAATATGCATTCCAAGACTTGAAAATATGTGTTGGAAATAGCACACCCTAGACTGCTTGGGTTTGAATCCTTGGTTGGGAATGGGTGGTTCTCTCTTATTTTTGAAGGGCCCTCAAAATTCTTGCTCTCTAGTCATGCACTTCAAACATGGCCCCTTCACTTCAAGTGCGACCCATAAATAGTCATTTGACCATTCACCCAAGGAAATATAGGATAAAGCTCACTTAAGTGAGGATGAATAGTGTTTTGAAGGGTCCTTGCTTTGACACTCTAGAATGGAGTGCCATGAGAGAATTTTGAGGGGCCTTGAGCATTTCTCACCCATGCTTGGCGTGTGTCAAACACTACCAGTGCAAGGCTAGAGAAGTTCTTAGAGCATCCTCAATCCACCCAGCATAAAGATTCGGGATATCAATCTTGATCTATTAATAGCAGCTAATTCATCACACAAAAGATTATATGATTTGGAGGGCATGAAATTTTTTATTCTAAACACATAATAAAATTTTGGTTTGAACATTGCTTGATTTAGATATATCATATCAAATATTAGCTAAATTCCAATAAACTTAGAGACCTCTCCAAATCAAGCCTACAGAAAGAAATTATAGTAAACGGGACGACAATAGTACGGACCCCTTTACTATAGTTTCCTGATATAGGCTTGATTTGGAGAGACTATTAAGTTCTTTTGGAAGTTAGCTAACATTTGATGTGGTGTATCTAAATCATGCAATGTCCAAACAGAAATTTTATTGCGTTTTCAAGATACAAATTTCCATACCCTTCAAATCATATGATTTTTGGGAATTGCTAACAGGAGCACCATAAATTGCTAACAAGACACCCCTTGTGAGCATGAAATGTGATTTTAATGTTGATTTTTTATTTGGATCAAAAGATTTGTTTCACCTTTATCATTCTAAAGCTATAGTAAAAAGAAAAGGTGTAACCCTTTTTTGGCAACAGAGCAATTTGGGTAGCTTACACTAGAAGAAAACTGTGTTAGAATCCACTAAAAATGTAAGGCAGTTTATGTTGAGTTCCATGTTTCCAACACGAAATTTTGCGTTGTTCAACAAAATTTTGCGTTATAAACATGGAACTTAACATAAACTACCTTACATTTTTTGGTGGATTCTAACGCGGTTTTCTACTAATTACTACCAATGGGTTTTTCATTTTTTTTCATTGAATTTTTCACACATGATGTGCCCAAGGAGTAGCTTCAAGGACCAACAACTTTCATAACTTTTGACAACATGGTTCAAAAGTTATTGCATGATATGTTGTTTTCTTTGTTCAAGGGGTTGTCCAAGCAGCTCAAAAAACTTTTTCAAAAATTACATTTTTTAATTTTGTTTTTGAAATTGGTACATTTATATATACTTGGGAAGCTTTGAATCATTCCCTTTTTATTAATGAGATGAAAGTTATGAGGAGATTATGTTTGCGGGTAGTTATGGAATCACTACTCTATAAAAAACTTTTAAGTCCTATGTTTTATTCAATTTTTAATATTTTGGAAAAAATCAAAACCTAAAGATGTAGATTTTTTATTACCACATTATAACCGTTGGGATTGGCATTGAAAATTTTCATTATTAAGATTTTAACAATTTAGGATTTTGAATCATTCATTACTTCTTTTTACTTACTATTTTTTTCCTAAGTGTTGTTCAATTCCAAATGATTTGAAAAATTTCAAGTGTATACCTAAGTTGCCCTAAAGAATGAATCCAGAAAATTGCAACCATTTTGAATTTTTTTTCATACAAACATGACCTTGTGAAATGCAGCTGCCCGGATTTTTGTAGAGACAAAAATTGGCTTTTTGTCAATTCAAAGTCAAATATCTTATAGTCTACAAGGTAGAAACTTCTTTAACTTTTTTCCACAACTCTTGATACAAGTGTACTACTAGATCTTATGGTTACATGTGCCCAAAAATGATTTTTTCCTAAAATTTGGTACTTGTACTAGAAATGACAATTTTGGAGTAGTTTTGGTGAAAAACTTAGCTTAGACCTTTAGGGGTTAAATTTGAAACAAAAGATAAATGCTTATTCCATGGCAATTCTTCAAAAATTCATGGAATTATAAAACTTAAAAAAAAAAGAAAAAGTCATTGATAGTGTTTTATTTCTTCATCAAATTTATATGGAAAAGGTAAGTAGCGTCTTCAATCAAATATAGTGTGAAACTTATACTTTTAATTAAAATTATTAATTCTTGAAACATTTCCAGGGTCGTTAAACTATTATACGAATTGGATATTTTGAGTTGGCCTTCATAATGTACTCCTTCAAATGGCCGGCACATACGCTTTAAAAAAATCCTTTGTGAATCGCAAATTGCTTGCAAAATAATATAATGAAAGTTTTCTCTATTGAAAAAAACATTAGCTGCTAATATTCGGATATTTTTCAAAATGTTGGAGGTTCTCATAATAGCACTTTATTGTGCTTGAAGAAGGATAACTTCAATATTTCACAATTATTTGATTGTTTGTCAAACAAACACCTAATCCAAAATAATCATCACTTATTCAAATTTATCTTCTAACAACACATTAAACCATGGTTTAAGTGTGATGTAAAAGTATGATTTTTCAAAGGACCTCCCACCAATCAAAACCCAATATTATGTGGTGGTCAATTAACTATTTAGATACAAGTGATCCCTATAAGATGATAAAAATGAGCATGGCTGCAATTTTATTTGTGAAAATTTATAAATTAAACAAGAAAAGTTTCTATAAAATATGTCATTTGTTTTTTAAATTTGAAAGTTTTATTTATGAAAAAGTGGAAATCATAACACTTCTTTTCAATGCATATTGAACTTTTCTATTGATTACAATAAAAATTTCCTATGGTAGTAATTGGCATGTAAAATAACTTAATTTCATAATTGCTTTTTTTTAAAGGTTAATATTTTTGGAGTAAAGTAACTGAATCGTGTATAACTTGATAATCAAGTTGCAAATCATGGAGCAAGGATGACAAGGTCTAATCTCTTCTAATTTACAACACCTCTTTGGCCTTTTTATTATGTCAATTTGAAAAAGAAATTTACTATGCACCCACTACTTTCAAATTACAATTATCAGTTACATGTTTTTTATTTAATCCTAAGAATTGGACATACTCTATTCAATTTCATTGTGCACAATTATTAACAAATTGCTTTGTAACTGGAAGTTGAATACAAATTGGTTTAATAAAAAATCAAGAAGGCTAATTATAAATCTACCCCAACTTTTAGTTGATTAACTACAAGAAATTGTGTCCTAATTGACATGTCTGAATTGACTAAATGTTTCCAAAATGACAAAAAGACAGTCAAATTGGACAATTTCTGTAGGTTGAATTCTTTAGTGCCACTTAACTTTATACTCTATTAGTATATAGGCACATGCTTTGCGTGAGTGCGTAGGACATGTATGAGTAATGCAACATTCAACTTTACAAAAAATTGATATTTCAGAAACCAATTGGTTTAGAATCTAATCTTGATGTACTATACAAATACAAAAAATCAACATTTCACAATTGGTGTAGAATCTAGTTCACATGCACTATCATTTTGGTCCTTTTTCAAAACTAACAATGCCAATTGCTTTCATTACAATGCTACTCTTTTCTACTTTGCTAGGAGGGGCTTGGCATTTTATTGATTTCTAGCACATGGTTGGAGGAAATTTGGTGTTTTCTATTTGGGGCATCCTTTATTGTTTCAACTTCCACCAAAAAGTTTTACAAATTTTTGAAAATGGACATAATTGTAAGGGACTTGGTGTTCTATATCTTGGGCGTCCTTTGTTGCTGCAACTTACAATGAAAATTTCTAAAAAGTTCTAGAAAAGGGCGCACTTAGAGAAATCTTCCCACTTGGTAGTATAGATGTTATTACAAAACGAGTTACAAAATTAAATGCAATCATGCACGTTTGATACTAAGGTCAAAACATTGGGAAAGTATAGGAGTTTAAATAAACATCAACTGTAACAAGGATAATTATCAAATTGTTAATTTATTATGTTTCCATATGGTACGATTAATGGAATTATAACCACTACTACGTGATAATGTGTTTCCCTAGGAATTCCCAAATTTAAATGTTAAACATATTAGAGCTTTGTGTGTTGTGTACTTCATGAAACCAAAATTTAATATAAGATCTTGCAAGCTAAGGGGTTTTTGTTCTATTTATTTCCAATAAAGTTCTTAAATGACAAATCTTCCTGGACTTTGTGCACACTGGAACATATACAAGGTAGTTCTGACCGAAAATGTATTTTGCTAAAATAAAGGTCATCCAGAGGAAAATATATTTACGAAAGTTTTTTCTTTTTTTCTTTTGTAAAATATCTTCTTTGTCAAAATCTACTATGCCTAAATAAGAAGGAACATTTTGAAAAAGATCCATCCATTAATTACGGCTCAAACTTGTTTACCTTTTTTTTTTACATAATTAAATGGCAAAATTTTTTAGATCAACATGTTTTTTTCTGTAGAACGGCAAAAACTTCATAACCCCCACAGTAACATTTTAAAGATTTCTTCGGACTTGCAAATGTTCATTCCATAAATGTGTTGCAAATGCAGCTTTCAAGATAAGCAAGACTAGAATTAAGGAGATTTCTTAATATTCCTATAAATTTCTTACAGAGGCGGTAGGAGAATTGAGGGGATTTGAGTTTTTCAAAGTCAGAATAAGCGAATCATTGTGGCCGATTCCTATGCAGCATGAGAAATTTCCTTTTATGTGAAAATCCACGGGATGTGATTTCAGTATAATTAGCAACAAGTGACTTACCACATCTGCACATAAGAAAATATTAGTAAACAGCCATGTGCTTTGTGCAAGTTGGTCATACATGACAATTGCAAGGGGAGAGCTCACCCTTTATCCTTACAACCTACCCAAGAATTGTAGGGAATTTTGGAAAAAGACACAAAAGGAGGGAGCTCTCAATTGATGATTGATAATTAGTAATATAAATATCAAATATTTGAGGTATGTTAACATTGTGGTATAGTGGTGCTTGGATAAGGTGAACACTTCAGGCTCGAAAAAAGTGTTGACTTTATCTAAGCATTTATAATAGGGGGCTTCAAACATCAACTTTTTTTGGTGACTCACATTGCGATTCACCTCTGTGAATTCACTAGTGAACCTTGACATGACTCATCTCTGTACTTCACTCCTAAAGTGCTTCATGTGAGGAGTGAACTTCAGAAACTCACTTTTGTGGCTTAGCGGGGCTCATTTGCCTGCGTCCTCAAACCCCCAAACTTCTTTTGCAATTTTTTTTGCAAACTCACGGGTGTCTCAGACTTTGCGCGTGTGAGGGAACAAAAACAATTCACTAGTGAGCAGAGATCCGTGAGGTGAGAAGTTTGAAGGCTAGATTTCATGTTTGAAGCCCCCTAATAAACAAACACTCCATTTGCATTACTTTCTTAGGTCTAGTGGTGGCAATTTTGGAGGTGCTTTCCCACCCATGTAATTTTGAACTGGTGCACTAATCAAAGACCTTTCTAATTGATGAATCAAAATGGTCATTGATGAAAAGCATACATTGACCATATGCAAGCACTTGACCTTAACAAGGCTCATAATACACGCTTCAAGCAAAAGGGGAGCGGGGTTTAAATCTTACCCAATTGTTGCTATTACAAAGGTTGACGTTAACCAAACACCAATGTATTTGCACAAGTAGCAAGCTAATAAGAAAACCACCTATTCCAAACACCTTTTACTTTTTTCTTCTTCTTCTATTTTTTTTTCTTCTTTTACTTTTTGCTTCTCCTTTTACTTTTTGCCTTTACTCTATTAATAAAAGCACAAAGATGCAAAACCGTATTAAAGCATAGCATGCTTGAATATGAGTGCCAAGGTTTTTGATTTACTTCAAATATATTTCAGCCCACAATTTGAGATCAGTATTTGTTTGAAGACTGAGGTATGTAGACTATAATTCTATAACCTGTTTCTTTGTTATGCTAATTCACGTGAAACTGTTCATGCTTCTTGAGTATGAGTGTCATATTTGATTTTGACTATTCATGTAATTCCAAACGTTGCTTATAAATCAAATAGAAATTCCTTAAATTTGAGGGACATAAACATCACTATTTTGCATAGATCTCCCACATGCATGGATCTTCCAATCTTTTGCAGATGATTTCCAACATTATACAAAGATCCCCTCATGTTATGCACAAATTTTTCGTTATTTTGTAGGGAAAATTTCATGGATACCCCTGAAGTTTGTAATATTTTCATAAATATGCTTGCCTTTTTAGAAACATCACAAAAACCCTTGATTAAAAAAATTTAGGTGTTCGTTTTGTTGTGTGTGTCAATTTCCTTCTTCTTTTGTGCGCATGAATAACAAAAAAGTAGTGTGCCAGCAAAGAGAGAAGGAAGTGACATGCATAACAAAACAAATGCCTAAATTTTTTGGTCCAAGGGTAGTTGTGATATTTATGAAAAAGCAGGGGTATCTATGAAAATATTGCAAACTTTCCTTATATTCTGTATAGACTTCTTGATCTTTCACAAATAGTATATGCAAAATATCTAAAAAATCTCTTGATGTTTTGCATACTCCTTTATTCCAAATAAAAACAATCATTACTTTTAGCCTTACACATAAAAAACTGCAATAGCTTGGGACAAACAAATATTGATTGTTATTCCTAAACTCTTCCTTGTTTAGAAAAGGTTACATACATTATAATGTTTACAATATTGATTATGTACTTACCTTATAAACTGCCTATAGGTTTCAATATGGATCAAGACAATAATGAGGGGTCTTCAGACAATACAAATCTCTCAAGGAGGACTGCTACTGAACCAGCACAATATGTCAATCTGCAAAAAAAATGCAATCGATGTGGAAAATCCGACGACATCAAGTTTAAGTATCTAAACAACAAAAAAGAGGACCAACCACGGTATCAATGTGCAAAATGTAGTGTCAAAGGAAAACCTTACCGTTTCAACCCTTTTCCAATCCGGGCGCATGTGCATGAAAATGGATATTTAAAACCACCAAAAAATGAACCAGAGGAGTTGAAGAGTATGAGGAAAGAATGTGATAAGTGCCAATCAGTCAATAATGCAATATATAGAGGCAATAACAACGGCAAGGCTAATCAACCAAGATATGCATGCAAGCAATGCAAACGTCTATTTTCTCCTTTGAAAAAATCAAAGACTAGAAATGTGCCTACAAGTGAGCATCCTCTTCAACCCCAAGAAGTAGAATCTATGCTACAACCATATTTTGGTAATGGTTTAGCTAATGGAGGTTACTATCAAGCTCAATTTGGAAATTACAACCATGATGGTTCATTTGGAAACACGGAGCCTACAAGTGAGGATCAACTTCCACTCCAAGAAGCAGAATCTACCCAAAATCCAAGTTTTGCCAATGGTTTATCTAGTGAACTTTATTGGCAACCTGAATTTGGAAACATCAGCCATGATGGAAGATTTGCAAACGGCATGCAAGTTCATGGATTTCCAAACCAACTTCATGATCAACAAGGAGGAAAGGAGTTGTTTCAACAATCAAATACTCCAAACTATTATCCACAAATTCCAAATTTATCCCAACAAGACAATTCTCAACCTTATATTCAAAGTAGAGGAAATGTTAATTGCATTACTCTACAAAGTTGCATGACAATCATGCCACGTGGCAACAATATGCAAAGGTAGCTTACCAGCACAATGTAGTATCAGTTCATTACAAAATATAACAAAAAATTTATGAAAGTAGAATTTCTATGAAATTTTTCTTTTAGACTACCCAATCTAGAAACATGTACAATCACATGCAAAGTAATGGTCAACTTTTGACTTTAAGTGAAACATCTTGCTAAAAGCACCCTTAACCCCTAAATCAAAGTAACAAATAAAAAATTAAAATCTTTCACCATTCCCACATCCACAACTACAAGCCACACTCCCAAGGTCAAGAATCAAGCACCCAACACACACAATTGCACAAGACACCATTGATTAAAAAAGAATTCATGATAAAAAGAAATGATAACGACAATTAAGGATGAACCAAAGTCACCCATGGATGAAAAATAAGCATAATGCTTGATTATGCACAAAAAAAATCTTGTGTAACATCTCTTAATACCCTATCTCTGCACCATAATCCGCCCTACAAAATGAACGCTTCTAGATTCCCTCCAATTGTTTAACTAAGCACGCAAAACTGTACAGCTAAAAATAAACCTTTGATTCAACAAAATTCATCTAAGATGTCAGTTCACTCTTTCCGTTCAACAAAGAAGAAACATTTATTGAATACCATATCTTCAAAAAGCCTTTATAAACATATCGAAGGTCATTTTCTACGAATAGTTTGATTCAGTAGAATCCCAAGATCTACACACCAAAGCAAAACAAGATCTTACAACAAAGTTGCACTTCTCCACAGAAAAGTGAGGTGATCTCCTGCAAGTTAAATAGCTATTAATCTTGAGTAGCACCAACAGTAAAGAAAAATAGATATACTCTTGCCTTCACAGCTTGTCTTATTTGTTTCTGAGATACACAACAATCATATGAAATGAAAAGCTTGTAAAGGCACTCTACCAGTGTGTATGCAACGATGCAATGAGGCTATTCCACTCCAAGAGTGGATGAGAAAGGAAGCCTTGCGTTCTGATTTCATCCATCCATGTTGACAGTGCAGGTTTAGCTCAAGCAAGGTAGGCACATTTCCTCAGGGAGCTTGTTTTTCTTCTGAGCACTGTAATGCAATAACGCCAATGGTAAGAGACATAAGTTTACTAAAACCCTAAACCTCTCTTCATCCCGTCTCATTTACTGACCTCATACACTTGGTTGGCTTCAACGCAAGATCCTAGCTCTGTTGAGTAATTCAGAGCAAGGAGTAGTACCAAAGAAAGCCATGGATATTATCTGCAAAAATATTGGTGGGACTTGGGCTAAAAGTTGGGTCTAACAAAATGATTGATCCAAACCTTGCGTAAAGCCCCACCTTTTTGGTTCCAAAACATCCAAAACTTGTTGCCACATTGGCAAACTGTACTGAACTAGGACATGGGACTTGGACATACCAAGTCTCAACTATTTGGCTCTCAACCAATTGGATTACGAAACTTTAATGCAGCGTGGGACATTAAACCCAAGACATGAAGTGACAAAAATGTCTACGATCCCCGCTCATTGAATGGAAATTGGTTGTTTATAGTTGTATTAAATGATCTACATCCTCCCACTTTGAAACTGCCTAAGAAATTAGTGAGAAATTAGTGATGCAAGTCCAACCAAGTGCATGAATTGCACCCAGAATCACACCCCTACATATGTGCAATTGCTTTAAGTGATGTAAACAATATCCTGTACTACAGACGTTTTGCTAACGAATGGCACAAACTTTACCAAGTGCAGGTTGCTAGGGTAAATACATCAACCCAGATATCAACCCCAAAAACACAGCGAGAATAAATGATACCTGGAAAAGAGCTGCACTCTTGTGTTGCACCCAACGTGCCAACGCATCACGGCCAGTCATCAAGGCAATTCCTTCAACTCAAGCTCATTGTAAGGCCAACCTATTGTTCATGTTTTGCAGAGCCCTGCCAGCGTTTCCATATTCAGTTAGACTTTGTTAGAAAAGGACTGAGCTTACACAAAGTACACGAAAGCATGCACATACATTCCACTGCTAATAAAGACGAGAGTCTAGAATTACTTAAATTGATTGAAGATTCAGTCATGAGAACTGTGAAGCAAATAGAACTTTGCATGAGAATTACTAGACATGAAGGTAGAATATTAAAAATACAAGAGTGCTGGGAATCTTTTTCAGATTAAAACCAAAAACTCGAGAAGGCAAACCTAGTTGACACGCCTGGCAGGGACTCGGCAATCCTGATAAGTAAATCCACCTCGTCACCTGGATTCTTCTTTTCGAATGATTCACCTGCAGTATACAAAACCAAGTTGCATAAGGCCTCTCAAGCCAGATAAAACTTCCTATAACTCAAGTTTTATTTACTTTTTACCAAAGTTCTTCACTCATTCTCGTGATACTAACCTGGCCCCACCAGAATTGTATCTTTCACAATATGATCAATCGAATTGGTAAGTCTAAACTCCATGAAGGGTTACAGATGATCAAAGTCTGGAGATGGTGGGAAGAACCTTGTTTTTCTCCAACTCCATGAAAACCACCTTGTAAATATTTCTGTACATAATGCGGTAAGGGTGATGCCTTGGGTGGTAAAAGTTCTTCCAAGGCTCGCCCAAGAATAGCGTAGCAAAGCGTTCCAGCTTCATCAGCTGCTGTTCGGACAGCTGCATCCTCAGTGAAATCTTCCTCATCTGGTACAAAAGCAACCTCACAACCTTCTTCAACTTTTACCGGTACAGTTACACTTCTTTGTTGGGCTTCCTCCTTTTCTCTAACTATCTGCTCCAAGTGGCAGCCAATCTGCACCACAGCCTCTACCTCGTCACCATTTCTTTCACCGTCCCGCCACATCGACTTCATGGATACTCTATCAGGCTTCTTAGGCTTCTTCTGATACTTCTTAGACTTTTCAGGTGGCATAGCCAGCCGAGCATCCTCCGTTGCTATGACATCTACCATACTCTGAATGGGCGCTGGCACGTCAGAATCTACACACCTTAGGAGAAAATCCAACAAAATGCGTCGAAAGTGTGAACGTAAGTAAGTCGGATGCTCCTTACAAAACGATTGCACAGGACCTTTGTGCACGACATTTGAAAGGGAACTAAGGCTAGGAAACTCGAGCATCTTCAGCTGCGACAGGGCCAACAGTAGCTTGTTGTGAACTGCTTCAACATCAGCAGGAGGAGGTCCAATTATGGATAACAAGTTGCCATCGTTCCCATTCAGTTCCCTTGCTGATAAACTCATTGCGCGCAAGGCTTTCACCACAGGCTCCGGCATAGGCTCATCGTCGTGCAGAGACTTTGTCAACCTGTCAGCTTCTTTCCTTAGAGATTTCGCAAGACGAGCTCTGTTTCCTCCAGTTAAGGACTGCTCTAACCTGACTTTCTCCACTTTCTTTTCATAGATCAGGTCACACATAGCATGTAAAGTTCGAAGGGGTAAACTTTCCACCTGATCAAGAGCTGCTTGAACGGCGAGGATCGAACAGGGAGGGAGCTCAAATAGATTGCCAGTCGACATAGGCTTACGTGCTGATTTCGCATCTCGCATAATCTCTATGGCTTCCATTACAACCTCTGGTAACGTGTCCCCACAGTCGTCCATGTAGTTATTTACTGTTTGCACTATCCGCTCCTCCAACCAATTCCTGTTGAGGTTTTTAGTTGTAAAACCAGTGAGTACTGACAAGATGGACTGCAAGGAACCGATGTGAAGTGTGTCCAAGACACATGGCAATGACGTCACCATTTCTGCCTCGTCCATCTCCTTTAACGCAAAAACACGCTTTGGAGGCAGCCACTTTGTATTTGTATGATACACCTTCTTTACCCAACCATCAGCCTCGCTCGCACCATCTGTTATTCTCAATACCCCCTCCTTGACAACTGTGGCATGAGTATGGATGTCATTCGACTGACTTGTATCGTTGGTGATTCTCAAAAGACCCTCTGTAGTTGCCACAGGATCCAGCCCCGTGAGAGCGTCCAGGCTTTTGCGTTCCTTTGCAGTCCTCTTTCGTACAACTTTGTTCTTCAGTAGAGTGCAAAGACTCCGCTCAACGAAATTATTAACGCTTCTCAAGGACTGTAAACAAAGCAAATCTTCTAGTCAGTATCTGTCTTCACCAAAAATACACAGAAAAACAAGCAAGTCTTCGGGAAGCCAAGTGGATGCAGTGAGATATACAGTCTCATTATGCATATTGCCCTTAAAATTTTAGTTATTGCAAGCAAGGTATCACTAGACCAAGCTGCCCTCAATTCTCGACCTTTACATTCACCAAAGGGATTTGTCACAAAGCGTCCGACAGAATATGAAAATAAGGTCAAACAAACATGAGCAAGTAGCTAGGAGAGTTTTCTCACAGGTTCCTCCTTTCCCCGCTGAAGTAATTCCGGTACACAACTGCAACAACAAGTGCATTTCAGTAAGTTTACCGTTGGTATCAAGAACCCTAAACCCTAAACTCGGAAACAACTATCTTCACGGTACACCATCCAATCCACGTATAAATAAAGTAGGAGAAAAACAATGTCACTGGCGAGTTGAAACATACCCCGTTGAGTTTATATGAGTTGTTTGATCCTTGCCACCGTTGGGTTCTGGCCAGCTTCTCAAAATCCACCTGCTTTCCCATACAGCAAGAACACTTAGTAAAACCTCGGTGCAAAAAGGAGCTAGAGTTTTCAAGCCAAGTCACCCAAATGCATTACCGAGTAAGATTCTGTCAAGTACAAGTGACATCTCCAGAAACTCGAGCTCAATCGATTCTAGACCAATTCCAAGCCTCGAACAAAGTAGGTTGGATTTCAGGCAACAAACAGGACATTAGCAAAAAATAAATAAACCCTAACTTATTGGTAAGAAAACGTTGGGCAGCAATGAAAATAGGTCAAAAATGCTTGGAAAGCTCTTTGAAACAAAAAGTCACCATATTGACTCTTAAACTGACAATTGAACTGAATAATTGAAATTCAGGCAAGGATTGACAGCCATCGAAGTTTTGCATTCTATGAAATATTCCAGGAATATTTAAGCGCGACTTGGAATCGCTTTCTCTTTCTCTCTCTTCAAATAAAAACCTGGTTTTGATTCATCTCTAAATCTACAGGGGAGAGAGTGCAACCTTCGCTTTACGTTTTGCTGATTGGTGTCATGCTCCAAGTATTCTAGCACACGCTTGGCTGCCCGCCGCTCCTGCTCCCAATCGATCACCTCTTCCATAGCTTTCAAGCTTTCCTTCGGATGCAGTTATGAAACGTTTCCTCACCATCCTGTTCAATTTCACAACCATCAAAATATAAAGTACCCTAAATCCTAATTCTTAAAACCCTCCTTCACGAAAAGCAGCCTTTAACATCCGTATATGATCAAAGCCGTTTACTTCGGATGAATAAAAAAGAAAAAGTAGCAGCAGAAGACTTCCCGGATTTCGCACGCGTGGAAAGGAATATGCTCGGTAGATAATTGCATCAAAAGCTAAACTTGAACCCTTAAACCCTAAACCCTGACTCAGCTGCAAATTGAATAGAAGAGAAGCTTTTAAGTTCGAGCAAGATCAAAAACCGTTTACATGGCGAGGATTCGGAGAAGAAAAAGAAACCAGCCTTGCTTTTACAAGCACATGTGGAAGAGGAATCGCCAAATTATCTAAAATCGATTAATTGAAACATGATTCTGTACAATTTTAGACTTTTTCAGTAAGATTCTTAAACCCTGGGTAAAAAAGAATTAGGGAAAATTTCATGGATACCCCTGAAGTTTGCAAAGTTTGCAATATTTTCATAGATACCCCTGCTTTTTCAGAAACTACGCAAATATCCTTGGACCATAATTTTCAGGCGTTTGTTTTGTTGTGCATGTGACTTCACTTCTTCCTTTGTCCGCACATTCCTCCTTTTTTGTTTCATTACATTGCCTTCTTGAACATTGGTCATGAAGGAAGTACAAACACAACAAATAAATGCCAAAAAATTATGGTCCAAGGATATTTTTGCAGTTTCTGAAAAAGCAGGGGTATCCATGAAAATATTGCAAACTTCAGGGGTATCCATGAAATTTTCCCAAGAAACTAATACAAAGAAGAGAGTGGTGTCGCTCGATCTCGAATCAGGATGCGCTTTAAAACCCTAAAATTAGCTTCAAAATCTTGTGATCCTCATCTGCTCCCAATTCAAATTTCAATCCTTAATCATTTCCATAGTCGGAAAACCTCGACGACACAAAATTACGTAGTGCAAACAAGCTTTCTGTCCGTTTCACTCCTGGATCCTTTCGACTCAAATCCTACGCTACAGAACATCGCAGAATGTACACGCGAGAAAGCTTAGCTCCACCGAATACCTCAGGAAGGCAACCGAGAATCTGAAAGAGCACTGAAATCATGAGCTGAATTTCTCCTTACCAGAAAAATAAATCCGAGGATGGTGGATAAATGTTGCTCCTTTGACGCAAAAATCCGTTGAAAAAACTTGCTTCCTTGCAGAGGCCAGCAAACACGACATCTAACGGGCGGTTCACACTCCGTCCCATGTCCAACGGTCCAACGTCCCAGGTCCCAGGTCCCAGATCCGAGGTCCAATAACCCACGTCCTACGTCCCAGATCCCAGGTCAACATCCCCCAAGTCCCAATGAAGTCTCAGAATCTCATAATTGAGAGTCTGAAATTGGGATTTGGCAGTTCACATTTATGTTTCAAGTTCCACGTCTTGATTCATGGCATTTTGTCTACATCACATCATTTTTGGAAGTTTTGGAGTCAAGACAGAGGAATTTGCTTCAAGGTTTAGGTCAACCATTTTGCTTGACCTATTGTTTAGCTCAAATTCCCAGCATTTTTGTATAAAATAATTATGACTTTATTTGATACGCCTTCTTGTAACCAAGCATATCTAGAATTTTGCATTGAGGTAGGATTGGTAGGATGGAATGTGCAATATTTTGTGAACTGTCTATAACCGCAAAAACTTGCACTTTAGGGATTTACTTGCAAAATAAATTCATTAACCCACATGGATATTCAAAAAAGAAGTGTTTCAATATCATAACTGAAGTAGCACAATCAATTTTTCATAAATGTTTTAATATGTATACTTCATGAAACCTTTTATTCAATTTATCATTATTTGATTTTAGTACACCTTGGTGTACACTAGTGGTTGGCGCTTGCTACACTACACATTCACCATTAAAGTTTTTTTAGGTTTTTAGATGTTAGATAAAATGCAAAATGAAACTTCTAGGGAGTGTTCAAATTGAATTTATATGATGATATCACATGTATTAGAGATGTGACATTATAGAGGCGTAATTTGATACTACACAAGTCACTTAACTTATGATTTTAGTTGTATGATTAATTGTGCCCCTCACAGATAACGCCAACTAGCTTTTTTTCAAGAAACATGGGCAATTATTGCAAGGAGGACTAGAAAGGGATTTTTTAAAGTGAATCTTGTGTAATTTGGGTTGTATTATTATGTAATTTGGGTTGTATTATTAGTTACATTATTTCAAATACTGAGATTTCAAGTTGCCAAAATCCTAAACATTCTTGGTTAGCATGCATTCTCAAGTACAAAGTGTGCAAAGGACGTTACATTACCAAGGCTACGTAGTCAAGTTGCTACTTCAAGAGGCAATTTGAAGCTGTGACTTGGAGAATGAGAACAAAAACATGCCACACCTTTAAACCAAGGGGATTGATATAGAGTCCTAGACATTAAGTTGTAGTTCTTTTTAAAACTTCTCCCACACATTTAATCCTATATTAAATTCAAAAGTGATTACATATTCAAAAAGACAGCTCAAGGGACAAAATGTATTAGAATTTGAAAAGTATATTATTCTTATTTCATACTTTTAATTCATCTAAAATGCAATTTTGCACAAATGAGTATGGCCATATTTATCCACTTTTATCCAGATGATCAACATCTTTGTGGGATCATTAGAAAAAATTTGGCCCCTCAATAAGGCCTTGAGTTCCCAAGCATGGGAACCTTAGGCCCATTACACCAAACTTTGCATATGTGCATTTGGACTTGGCACCATTGGTGCCACATCATTTTATTAATTTTTTTAAAATCAAAAAATCAAAAAAGTTTCTAATTTTTTTTTCTAAGACCTTTTTTTTTTCTTTTTTTTTTTTCTTTTTTTTAAAATCAAATTTTTCTAGCAACCTGCAGCGCTAGTTCCTGACTGCGGGAACAAAAATTTTAAAGGCCTTATTGAGGGATCCCATTTTTTCTAATCTGAACCACCTTTTAGAACTTGAAATTGTCTCAACTCAAGCAAGCCTATTGTACATTGAGAATAGATTGAGAATATACTAGTGGTAAATTGTTGACAGACTTGTAGTGATTTAAAAAGCACTTAAATCATAACTAGATTTTTTTTAAATGTTTTTTGTCTAACACTTCTCTTTATTAGATTTACATCAAACTTTAACAAAATTTGCTCCTTTTTCTAAGCTTTTCAAACATGTAATTAGTTTTAGATTTGGTAAAGTATTGACTGCATGAGAAAATTATTAAAAAAGGATTACAACTTACTATCTACACCGGGAGTTTGTTAGGTGTTTGTTTTATTTACATTGGGGTAAAATTGGCTAATTAGCAACCATCTAGCCCTCATTGCGCCCTCCCTGCACTTTCTTCTTCTCTTTTAGTAAAACGCCTTTTAGGGCTTGGTGGGGTTGTGTCCCCTTACCTGCCATTGGGTGGTTTCATTAGAAATGAAAAACTTCCTCTCCTTTCCCAACTTGATGTATTTCACAAACGTATTTGTGGGGGCCAAGGTGGAAAAGCTCAGCTTATTTTACAAACAAAGGTAAAAGTAATAATTTACCCCTATATTGGCATTATTCAATTGTATCCTCCTGTGCAATTCTAGACTAAATCTAGGTCTCTAAATCCAAATGAGAATTCAATTTTCCATATTCAATTTCTTAATGATAAATATCTAAAATCCACCCCCCAGCCCTGTTGTACATGTATCAATTTCCTTTAAGAAACAAGTAAATTTGCAAGGGGCACTATTAAAGTGGTCCACATTAATATAGGTTAATACAATACATTATGGGTTATAATATATAAATACTATCTTAAATAATATGAGTTGAGTGGCCAAAGTTCCAAGGAGATCTTGCAAGCACGTAGCTCAACTAAATAGTGCATGAAGGATGTAGCATTAAGAAGATTCCGCCATAAAGTTGCTATTGGAGAGGTGATAAAAAATAGTGACCAAAACCTTATTTGGAAATTAAAGGCGGGAAGCATGCCACATGTTCATACTACAGTAGTAAGATGAAATTCACCCAAATTAGTGTGAAGGAATATCTCACACTATTTAAAATCTCCCACTAGTTGAAACAATCTTTCGTAGTTTTTTGAATTTTCAACTCATTGCAACATTAACAACAGAGCACTATGCCTCTTTGAATATCGGTAGGCAATGTTATAAGTTTATATGGAAATTTGCTCATTTGCTCAGGAGCATTTCATATTACTTTCCACAGCCCATGTCCCACTAAAATCTGAAAATTCGATTGGTGTGAAGCTAAATTTTGGAGCTTGGCACTTCACATTGTGTCTCAAGTCTGGCATCTCAATTCACTACAATTTGCTTACATAGCAACGCATTTTGGAAGTTTTGGCAGCAAAAAGGTAGGATTTTACTCAAAGTTTCAGTCAATTATTTTGCTAAACCCTACTTTCAACCTAAATTTCACAAGTATGTTTGCATAAAATATGCATGACCTTTGGGTTTCTTCAATACTCCAGAAGCGAGCAACGAAAGCCGGGCGGGCGTTTCCAGCAAAACCAAAGCTTTCGTCGCTCGTGATGGAATAGCTCAGCTCTCTGCTTGCTCATCGCCAACGATCCGATCCAAGGCGTTGCTACAGTTTTTGCGGTACGGTTGTTGATTTCTCCACTTTTGCTTGCTTCTTCAGAATAAAACAAACAAGCAATTCATTCAGTAAATCAAGTGCTGCGAATTGAAGCAACCCGGCGATGGAGGTCTCTCTCGACTCCGTCCGCCTGAAGCCGGTGCTGCTGGCTATGGAGGGGGAGAACGGCACCCCCGAGCATCTTCCAGCGTGAGCGCTCCTACGCGATCATCCCCTTCAATTCTTTCTGTGCCTTCGATATCAGTGTTTTCGCGTTTTGCTTGCAGTTTCCAACACGCATTGGTACGCACTGGTAATGTGGAGGAATGAATTTGGTAATGGAAGTTGAGGTCGCCATAGTAGAACAGAATAGGCATTCAAGGTAATCAATGCTCTGCGACTGCATTGCATTGCTGTAGCGATAGCTTTTAAAAATGTCATATTTCGCATTGTTGTAGCGATTGCTTTTAAAAAATGTCATATTTTTTAGTATTATTTTTGCACATTGTAACTTAGTTACCTGGGATTTCTCTCGTCGTTTTTGGTTACATGCAATTTTTTGCGCAGTTCTGAATCTAAGGAATCTATGGCGGACGGATGTAAAGCTGGAACTGCTTGTTGTTTCTTCAAGCTTGAGCTTGAATCTTTAGAGTTTATTTCCACAGGTTGCTCATACTTCTAGGGTTTCGTTCTCTATTAGCAGCCTTTTAAAGCACGGATTACAATTACAGGGAGCTGTTAGTTATTTGAGAGTCCGTGATAGGAATGAGAATTCTTGTTTGAAATCGAGATTTACTGTATGGAATCTTTTGAACAAGATTGATCAGTTGGATGAGGTGAGATATAAATACCGTATCACGAATTTATTAGTTCTCTTGTGCTTAGTAGTAGAGTTGTGGCATGTGGCTGTAGGTAAAATGACACCCTAAAATTATCAAATAAGAATTTTTGAGTTTTTTTCTTCGCAAAAGGATTATCGTACTAAGGATTATACATAGTTCTGTTTGGGATAGAGGCGCTTGCTGTGCGGTGAGTCGATTCGCTTGTTCAGAATTTTTGACCTAATTTGATGTCAGGAAGTAGCTAGATCTCTAAACTGAGTAAGAAAGAGAGATCATTCTTCTGGAGTTGCTGTGTCATTTAAGAATTATACATAGTTCTATTTGGGATAGAGGCGCTTGCTGTGTGGTGAGTCTCCGCTTGTTTAGAATTATTGACCTAATTTGATGTCAGGAGGTAGTAGCTCTCGAAACTGAGTAAGAAAGAGAGAACATTCTTCTGGAGTTGCTGTGTCATGTCCCTTATTTTCTTTTCAAGATCCGCAAAAGGATTATCGTACTAAGGATTATACATAGTTCTGTTTTGGATAGAGGCGCCTTGCGGTGAGTCGCTTGTTTAGAATTTTTGACCTAGTTTGATGTCAGGAAATAGCTCTTCTCTAAACTGAGTAAGAAAGAGAGATCATTCTTCTGGAGTTGCTGTGTCATGTCCCTTATTTTCTACAGCATTCCTTTGGTTGCGTGGGGAGTTAAGCCAGGAGGAGAAATCTCCCGCTTTGCGGAAGAAAACGAGAGCAAGAGAGAGGAGAAAGAGGAGGAGACTGAGAAGGAAGTTGGGCAAGAGTGGCCATGGCAAGGAGGACCATTTGCAGCAGGACGGCGCTATGGACGCAGCTATCTCGGGCGAGTTGCAGAGCCACGTAGATCTCTCGATGATCTCTGCCAAACTACCCCTGGCACCCTTCTTCCGCATGCGCCAAGTCTGCAAGGAGTGGAACCGCTTGGCCTTGGATCGCCAGTTTTTGGAGCGCACCTTCAAGCCTCCCATTGCTGATCCTTTCTTCGTCGTCACGCATCCTCTGGAAGGGAGAGATCGCCTCTTGACGTGCCAAGCCTCCTCGTGGAGCTCGATGCCACTGCCGCCAGTGAACTGCGAAGTATCTGGCATACTCATCGAAAACTCCTTCGAAGACTCCAACCGAGACTCCGTCCTTTCTCGCGTCTTTGATCTTCACACACGCGTGTTCCACGCGCTGCCTCCTATTCCCACCACGATGATGATAGAGGTCAGTAATCAGTTTGACGACAATGTCTATTCAGTCGTTGCTTTCTTTTGATTTTATATCACTTCAAGCTATACAACAGTTCATCGAATTTGAATGAATGACGGCTGATTTGAGCTGGTTGTTCTAATTCACCCGGATATTTGGTGCAGGCGGAGTTGGATGACGAGGAGGACTTGATGTATCATTTTATGATTGGCATGACAGTGGATACAACTGTAGTGCCGTACAGTTTTAGGATAATCCTTGCGAACGAAGAAATTGACACCCGAATTTATGATTCGACGAGTGGAGCGTGGACGCAGAAGTCGTCGACGTTCGATTACGCACACCTTTGTGAACCCAGGCCTGCGTGTGTCAGCGACAACGAGTTCTTGTACATCAAGGTTGAGGGAGGGGTTGGTACTAGGTACTTTGAACTCCACACGTACCACGTGCAGAAAGACTGCTGGACTTGGGAGAGGCTTGACGTTCCCCAGATACCCCAGTGGGATGTTCACGGTTTTGGATTATGGCGAGAGAGATTGTTTATGTTCGGCAAGTATTGGCATTCTATGGCGGTATGGGCGATAGATCACGATCACCCGTCCTATCCGGAGAAACAGTGGACTCTATTTGATTTCATGCCGGTACACTTGTGTGCATGGCTATCGAGCGGCAGCTAGCGCAATCTCAAGCGCATTCAAAGCATATTCTATAACGAGCATGTGCTTTTGTACGCCACTTGCGTCGCAGCGGGTGAAGAGAAAGCCGTGCTCTATAACCTGGATCAGAAGAAGTGGAAGAAAGTGCCTGCACTCCCCGGTCGTCATCAACAGCTCCTGCAATAAGAAGAATCCCCTGCATCACTGAACAATTTGCTATGAGGATGTTGTTTCTTGTTTCTCGTGCTCTCAACCTGGCCTAATCCTTCAAGTTATTTCATCATTGATGTAAGGTCTTGAAGAATTCATCATAAAATTCACTCTAAATCACTTTAAAACTCTTAAAATATGAAAATTCAGAAGTCTCAAAATCATGATTATTTCCCAAATTAATGAATATTGCGTTTCATACTACTAAAATCACAATTCCCCTTGTAATATTACATCTCTACCTCCGTAATATTGCACTTTGACATTATAACATAGATACAATTTGAAAACTTATTGAAATTTTACTCTGCATTCTATCTAGCATATGAAAATCCTAATAAAGTTCTAATGGTGCATGTATAGCGTAGCAAGCGTCAATTGCTATTCAAAAAAATATATATATCCCCTAAATGTCTAAGGCCTTTTTGAGCTTCTTGGAATTTTCATGGGCTTATAGTTTGAAAGATCATGAATGTTTGAACATGATGGTGTTAAAATTGCAAAAGTGACTTAAAGTCTTCTAATCCTCATTTCACATGTCAAATCTAAAAAGTTGGTCACTAGTCAAAAAAATATGAGGTTTAACCCATAAAGCACTAAGCTCAAATTTTCACCATAACCGCTCCAAAATGCCACTCCTAGTACATGTACCAAATTTTAGAAAAAAAACTTTTTTTGACAAATGTAGCCGAAACATCTTGTACTACAATAGTATCCAAAGATGTTAAAAAAAATTAGGAGTTTTCACCATGTAAATTGTTAGATATCTGAGTTTGAATTGACAAAAAGCCATTTTTTGTCCTTGCAAAAATCTAGGCAGTTGCACTTCACGAGGTCATATTTGTATGAAATGAACTCCAAAATGGTTGTAATTTTTTGGATTTGTTCTTCAAAGCAAGTTGGGTACACACTTGAAATTTTTCAAATCATTTGGAATTGTAAAACACATGGAAACACAATACTAAGTAAAAAGAAGTAGAGAATGATTCAAACCACTAAATTGTTAAGAACTTAAATATGGAAATGAAAAATTCCAATCCCAATGGTCATAATGTTGTGATAAACAATCTCCATCTTTTGGTTTTGTTTTCCTTCTAAAATATTGAAAATTGAGTAGATTAATGGACTTCAAAGTTTAGTTTAGAGTATAGAATCAATAATTGCCCGCAAACAAAATCTCTTCATAACTTTCATCATTGATAAAAATGGAATGATTCAAAGCTTCCCAAGTATATATAAATCTAAAGAAGCAATTTCAAAAAACAAAATCCAAAAAATGAAATTTTAAAAAAGTTTTTTGGATGCCCACCGAGCAAAGAAAACTATATATCATGCAATAACTTTTGAACTGTGAAGTCAAAAGTTATGAAAATTGTTGGGCCTTAAAGCTACTCCTCGGACACATCATGCGTGAAAATTTCAAAGAAAAAAAATGAAGAATCCATTGGTAGTGAGCTGCCCAAAATTGTTATGTTGCCAAAAAAGGGTGTTCAGTACTTTAGGGGTTAAGGTCATTACATGTTTAACCCTTGAAGGGCCTTTGGGCTCTAGAGATACGGTACCAAATACGGTTAAAACCAATATTCAAAAGTTTGAATTAGTTGGAAATTAAGTGTTACAACCATACATATTGAAGGGTTGTACAATGGTGGGTGCATTTTTTTTTTGGAAAGCCTTCAGAGCAGCTCAAATACAACTGTACATATGGCCATACATACGGCCACAGATGGCCAATGGGCCATTCAAGGGTTAACTTCAATCAATTTACGGCTTTCAAAATCTACTTCTATAGTTTTTTTTTCTTAAATGAATTTCTAAATAGTGTGGGTATTTTCTCAAACTCTAGTGACATATTGGAGGCCCATTTTTAAGATTTTCCAACACTAAAAAACTCAAGATTGCAATGAACACCCGGGTACAAAAGCTTTGAGTAGAAAAATCATGAACACTTGTTTTTCAATATCAGATCTTGATGTTAAAAATATACTTCAAAACAAAATTGTATTAGCTCCAGTAGGTCTTGCAAACCAAAACACCTATTAAAAATTAAGAACACATTCCTACTAGTTCCCAAAAAATATAAATTTGAATTAAATTAGGACTTAGTACAAAATCTAATATTGAAGCAATAAATTAACTCAAATATGCAATATATATATATATACACTAAAAATAATGTTCTAATGTTCTCATAAGGTTTTATTGCTTTATTCATCTTCAAAGTTTCGTAAACACTCAAATTGGGTGCCCTTGAGCATTTATGGGTTAACCCTTGAACGGCCTATCGGCCATCTGTGGCCACATGTACGGCCGCATGTACAACCGTATTTGAGCTGCTCTGAGGGTTTTTCAAAAAACATTATGCACCCACCATCATACAACCCGTCAATATGTATGGTTGTAACACTTAATTTGCAGCTAATTCAAACTTCTGAATATTGGTTGCGACCGTATTTGGTACCGTATCTCTAGCGTCCAAGGGCCCTTCAGGGGTTAAAAGCCCAGGGTGAAAAACAAGAATTTCGAGGGCACTTGAAAACGTAAGCTCTTAAAGTATCAAGTTTGAAGTGCACCGCTGGAGATGCTCTCCGAGGGCGGGGTGCTTTGCCGAGCTGGGCTGGGGAAGCAGATAAGCTTTTTCAGAAAAGGCTACCAATCCCGCTTGGCATTCTCACCGGAGTTCGTCACCCCGCCTGCCGCGGCAACAGCAACACCTTCTTCACGGATTGCGAGCCAGTCCGCTACCGGGATTGGGGTTTCCACGCATTCTCCCCCGTCTCGCATTCCAAGCCACATTTCTTCGCCGAAAGCGATTCACACCCGTGTTGCGATTTGATCCCGAGGTGGTGCGTTCATCATCATCATGAGGCGATGGCTGGGCCGAGGAGGCAACGCCGCCTCCACACCGCAACCTGAAACCACCAGCATCGCCGAAACCCCGACCGACGGAGGACCCGCAACACCGCCCACGGACACCTACGAGAAGCGACTGCACCAGCACGAATTGGAGCAGCATGGCGACGTGGAGGATCCGCGCTTCACCGACGAGGTGGAGCAGGACTTGCAGGGGGACGAGTACTTCACCCCTGCCACGACCGAGGAGGAGATTCGGGAGAACACGGAGTTGTTGGAGAGTTTCAAGAACTCCGACATGGCGAAGTTTTTGCTGAGGAGTGAAGAGTTGCAAGCGCAGGAGCAGGCGAAAGAAAGGCTGGCGAATGCTGTTCCTACTCGTCCTGAGGATGCCAAGCTTTGGAAGCAGTTGCCTCTGGTGCCTGGACCTTATGGCGGTCCTCCCATTCCCAGAAAAGCTCTTCGGACTGACGAGGAAGTGCAAGGGCGGTTCTGGGATTTCTTCAAGCAGTTCCAGTTTGGGCTTTGGGGTTATCGGCAGCGTCCTTACCCTCCTGAACGACCTATCGATGTCCAGCAAGTGCTTGGTTACAAGTGGCTCGATAAACGTTACGCTGATTGTGAGTGCAACTTTCTTAAACCCTACTGCCTTCTCCATTGCAACATTAGTTAAATCCTCTCTAAACCCCTCGTTCTTTGCTCCTAAACCCTAAAACCATTGGCTCAATCCTTTGAACTGTGCTATATTGGACAATTCGGAAACATTTGCACATCTCTTTATTCGCACCTTCTCTTTGAAACCACATTCTAGAACTGGCTCAATCTCCCTAAATGTGCCATAATGGAAGATTCGGAAACCTTTGCACATCTCTTTATTCGCACCTAAACCCTAAAATCACATACTAAAATCTTGCTCAATCTTTTGAACTTTGCCACAATGGACAATTCGGAAACCTCTGCACATCTCTTTATTTGCACCTAACCCTAAAAACCACATTCTAGGATTGGCTGAATCCTTCAAACTGTGCCATAATGGAAAATTCGGGAACTTTGCACACCTCTCTCTTCGCACCTTCTCTCTGAATCCACACTCTAGAAATTGGCTCAAACCTTCGAAATGTGCTGTAATGGAAAATTTGGAAACCTCTGGTGATAGGATTGAAGAGAATGTCGAAATTTTTGATTTTTGTACTTAACCTGAAATTGCCTTTGGCTCATCCAAGCAGGTGCCGTACTAGGGTTATTGGTTGGTTTATGAAGTTTTCTTTACCTGTTTAATTGGCTGGTATTAAGGCGGAGTTGTCTTTGAAGTTTTTGAATTTGAATTTTTTATTGTTGTTAATCGACGGTCGATTGTAGGGTTTAAGAAGGAGACTTTTTGAAATGTTAGGGTTAGGGTTAGATTGTGAGACGAGTGCTCCTTTTGTGACACCATCCCCTGAAATGTACATTGCTGGTACATTCATCTCCATTGATTATACACTGGGTGCCATCTGAGCATCACTCTACCTTTGATGGTTTACTGGCTTTAGTGAATTTGCATCACATGTTTTGGTTTGAGTATTGATATTAACGGGATTATGCAAGGCATGCTTATAATTGCCTCTTGATCATAGTTGTTATTGCGAGGATGTGAATGCATTAATGAACGCGCTATTTGAATGCCATGTGTAAGAGAATTTTAGGTTCAGGCTTTTATTTGGCATATGGTCTAAAATGAACACAATCAGAGGTTTTGGGTGGTTATCTCTTCCTAATAAATATTCACCCACTTTTAGGGTGGCAATTTTTAGTATTCCTGCTCTTTTCCTGCTTAGACATTCGTTTTCAGCTTGTGACAAAGCCTTAGACACGCGGATGTTTGTAATTTTCTTAAACTTTTTTTTCGGTTAGGATTTACGTCATGCATGGATTCTGAAAGTCTTGTTTAGGGTTTAACGGTCCGTGGCATGTGCAACAGTCACAATGAGGGCCGGAGGGTGGTATTACAAGGACCGGCTGGGACGAACTCGAGGTCCTATGGAGCTGGTTAACCTGAAAACTGCATGGGCAGCAGGGATTGTTGACAAGAACACCTTCATTTGGGGAGACGACATGGATGAATGGGCACCTATTGGCATGGTCTACGGTCTTCAAAGTGCCGTGGAAACTCCTGACAGTAGGCTCTCTTCTACTCCTTCAAATTCTTACTTTTTCCGTCATGACAGAACAACTCTGAACTCTGTTTGAGAAGTTTGATTTCTTATGAAATTTAACCGGGTTTTGGGAGCTTAACCCCTTGTTTTTTTGTGGATTTTGTTTCGTTGCAGTGAAGCTTGCAGCGATGGGGTCGGCGTTGGTGCACAAAATTGCCAGAGGGTTACCTCCATGGACACCTCTGAAAGGCCACAGCATGAAATCCTACAAACAGATCCAAGCTGAAGCTATTGAAAAGAGGGAAAGAGAGAAAGCGGTACTACGACAGAACCACGGTGTATGGCCCGGTGAAAGCACTCCTGCTCATGCCATGTTCTTATGGGCTGGTGGAGCTGAGCTGACGGACATCCTGGAACAAGGAGACAAGAAAAACATGCCACATAAGTTCATTTCTTATGAAGCCAGGTTTGTCCTGTTTTCAAAGTTTCTGCTTTTTCACCATCTTTTCCATTCCTTGGTTGGGACTCTTTTGTTACTTCGCGTATTACCTCTCTCGTTTGGAGTCACTTTGCATTGAAGTAGTACGATGGTGATAGTGTCCTGTTTTCTTGAAAAACTCTTGTTTTCAGCCATTTGTTTATGTTACTATTTTTGTTTGTTGGTTTTGGTGTTTTTCAGGAAAGAGTTGGCGAAACAAATTCCAGGGTTACGACCATGGGAGGTTTTGGAGGTAGAGCAGGTGATGGATCTTGTGACTTACACCAAAGAGTGGTACCGTGAAGATTTGGGAGAGTTCACCACCCGTGCTGACTACGAGAAAGACTGGTTCGAATCCTTCCAGGTACTAATATTTACAGACTTAGTTTACCCTCCTGGTGTTTCTCTTCTCCAGCTTGAGTTCCAAAGTAAAACCTCCTGTTTTCTAGCAAGTTTTGAAGTCATATAAAGACTGTACTATTGTCTGATTTATTTTGTAACTAACGTTGGTTATGCTCCAGTTGATTGATTCTCATAACATGATGAACTGCAAATGTTGATTATAAATTTTTCAGGAGAAATGGGACGAAATTACTGAGGATATTGAAACGGTGTTTGGTCGTGGAGAGGAGACTGAGAAGGCCAGATAATTATTTTTATATGGAAATGGTAGACTTGTTTTGCTTTAGGGTAGTGTGGAAGAGTTGTTGTGTAAAACCAAGAGGTCAGTTGAAGGGGTAGTGAGAAATGTCAGATTTTTCAGGTACATGAAAACTCAGATGTGTGTTTTGTCACCATAATGTAACGCTAGTCAAAGGCTAGGTTTTATTGTACACTTCGCGACCAATTTTGTATTCAAACCAGCGGAGAAACCTGCAAAGAAACAAGTTTTCTGGTTATGGTATTTTTCTTCTTCTTTGAGGTCCTTTTTGTTGCTTTGTGCGTGTTTTGGTGTTAATTAGTGCTTTAGGGAAAGGTGTGCCAGAACCCATTTAGAGGGATGTAGCATTGGTTGAGGTTTTGCTCGTTAACCCCTGAACGGCCCAGAGGACCAAAAGTGTCCTGACAGGATTTCAGAGGCTTGTTTGAGGTGTTGGATCTAATTTTTTGATCTTTTTATAAACTATTCAAGTGGTCCATGCAAATAGAGTAATGGCGAGGCAAGCCAAATGTTGTACAAGTGTTTCAAGAGCTTGGATTGGGTGGGACACCATACGAGATGTGGTGGCAAGCAGCGTCACTCAAATTGCAATTGGTTAATATTCCTTGCAAGCTTCCTTGTGTATGTGTGGTGATAGTGGGAAATTTGCAAGCAAGGGTTCAAGCATGTTCTAGATCCTCATCATGACAACTCTTACCAATTGTGTCGGTCATCGTTTTCTCTGCAATAATAGTTTGAAGCCCTAAAACTGAACATAAGAAGTAAAATTTTCAATAATTTGATAATGTGTGCATTCACATCTAATCATGCTACTCACAAAATGTGAGGTGAATCAAGGGCTTGTAAAATAAGGAATAAAATAGCAACGAGCCAAAAAATGAGGCTTTATCATCACATGTTGTTTGATCAAATGTTATAATCTCCCATCTCCCACAATCAATTATTCCAAAAATTTACAAGACATTTTCTAAGGAGGTGTTCCACTATTTTCAATGGTCACTTTTTGTGGATCATGTGATTGATTGAGATACGATGCATCAAAGTTGTAAGTCCCCCAAATCCCTCATTTTGGTGAAAATGGCCTATGGGTGCTTAGGGGTTAACCCTAAGCAATGGTTTAATGTGTAAGTAGAACTTTTCTATTTTAAAGAGGTTGAAAATTTTGTTTTGAGAGGCTCTAGATAAGAGAACTCTTTTTAAGCAACATTCCACTAGAAGAAATCAATGTCCGAATTGACACATTTAAATTGGCTAAACTTGTCCAAATTGACGTATGAACCTACCAAAAAAAATGACCAAATTAATAGCATTTTCTGACAGAATTCTGCCACTAGGCCCACTACCTTACATTATTTTGATGTTGGCTATATCCTCAATACTAAAAGAAATTGGGTGAAAAAATGGATGAATTGTCAAGTTCCTCTCATGAAGGGTACAACATAATGTGGTTGGAATTTTCTAATATTAGCTGATTCTATGGATGAATGTGCACATGGATAACTCAATTATTTTTCTTTTACTTGTCTCTTCACTTTTACTTTACATTACTTTCACTTCTTGTTTTACTTTAGTCCTTTTTATTTGTTTTAGAATTATTCACTTGCCTTCCCTGCGTGCGACTGAAAAAATCTCGGCTTTGAATATGGTGTTTTAGAAGTTTCAAGTGTCATGTGAAAAGCTTCAAAATTGACGTAAAAAAAAAGAAAAGGTGTTAGAATAAAAAAACAATCCTGCTTGTATAGATTTTCTAGCCAGGTCAAGCTTTCTAATGAGTACCAGGCAAGCAAGTGTTTTCAAAATCATTGGGATTTACAATAAAAAAAAAGTCATGATAGTAGAAAGTGTGTATGGACTTATTTTAGATTCACGAATTTCGAACTACGTATGCCATGTGCAAAAGTAATGGCCACCTCTAGATCTCAAGCATTTATTTTGTTATGCATGCTAACTTGACCCCTAAATGCCCAATCAACTATTTTATGGTGCTGCCTTTTTTTGCGGGCTGCTCGAAATGAAAAAAAAATGAACAGATTAAAAATGTTTTCACAAAGGAAAAAAATTTACTTTTCAACCCGATTTGAATCATGTCAATCCAATTAAACTCCACCAAGGATAATTTTTCAAAGATAAACAATTTGATATTTGCTAGTGTTACAAAATTTACTATTTTGGGAAACTAATGATGTTCTCTCCAACAAAAATATTGCATTTTGAACTTTCAAATAGAATATCTATTTTTAACCAATTATGTCAAATTTTAAACTTGTGAAGAAAATTTGTAATTTTGATGAATATTAAATAGTAAATGCTTCTAAATTCATTAAGTAAGAGTACCAAACTTTTTTTGAATATTTGACCATATAGATAATTACTAAACATCATGATTCTTGTTTTCTCTTTTGAAATAAACTTCATTGAAGTACAAAAGTATCATTTTAGAACACATTTATATTTTATCCTTACCCCTTGGGCATTTAGGGGTTAAGGAGTATCCACAATTTTTTTCCAAAAAACAGTAAAAAGTCAACCAAACAAAATTACAAAATCACCGGTTGAATTTAAATTAACTAATCGGATGAATTTTGGTTAATTTCTTCGAGCATCTAATGATATTATAATTACATAAACCAAATTTGGTGCATGCACTCAAAAATCAATTGAAAATGAGAAAAATGTCAGATTCAAATTTATTGATGGAGCTCAAAATCTCCTTGGACATTGCCAAAGACTACTTAGCTACGTGCCATAAAACAAGTAATTTCTTTTGCCAAGATATATGAAATGTGGAGTCTGGTGAAGCTGCCTAGTGAAAAAGTCTCCTTCCCAAAAGTTGAGACATTAAAAAAAAACAAATAGTTCTGCTACAAGAGGCTTTGTATTGTAGCACTAGTTTGGTTTTTGCGTCAAGGTATCTTTTCAAACTTATTGACTGAGGGTCAAAGTTGTTTGGTGAGCGTAAAACGGTGAGCTACAAGCAGGGATTCAAGATTTTATGAGTTGGAACAGATTCTTAAATCAAACTCAATGGGATAACTAAAAAATAAGTTTTTCAAGAAATGATAGTTTAACATACACAATTACATAGCCATATGTACACAGTTATAGGTAGAATTTGTTTTTTGACTAAAAATCTTGGTTCACGGCTCATGGATCCCCGCTCATGAAATAGCATTCCCCTTCTTGAAGGTTGTTTTGGTTGATGCAAAACCTCCTCCCTTGCGGTCCAAAGTCAATAAAAGTAAATCAGTGTATTTGCAAGGCTTTAGGTGCCCGTGATGGAATACCAATATAGAATACCGAGATCCCTAGTTCCAAGACCAAGTTCCAACCCTAGCAAGAGTGCAACTCCTTTCTTATTTTGTTAACACAAACTTCTTAGAAAAAATTATTTTAACCCCTAAAGGACCATGGCCTTTATTTTGTCAAAAGACACTCAAAATTGCCACCTCTGTGGCAAAGAGTAAAAAAGTTTGAAAATTGGTCTTTTTGCATATCTAACCGTAGGATCTTGTACTAGACTACTATAAGAATGTGTCATACAAAACCCAAGAACTTTGATAGCACAAATTGGAAGATATTTGCATTTAAAACTTAAAAAGCAACTTTTTTTGCACCTTGCATGATTAGATTATTTAACTTTGAACTTTTTAACTTAAATTTTTTGCATCACAGAGTTTGGAATTCTATTTTTGCATGGTGGGAAGTTGACTTGGTAATCTTGGGGGAAAAAAAAAACAAAAAATAATTAATTTTCATTCTTAAAAAACAATATTAGGCAGAAGATGGTAAGAGATTGAACAAAAACTCAAATTGCTGATAACCCTGCCATGGAATTGAAATGCAATAATTCCAATGGTGAGATTGTTCTAGAAAGCAAACTTCACCCTCTCCAACAATTCGTTTTGAAAAAATACTAAAATTGCATTCAAAAATGAAGTTTATAAGTTATTTTTTCAAGAAGATGCTTGAATTGCCTGAAAAACAAGATTGTCCATAACTTTCTCATAACTAGTCCAAATGGAATGAATCAAAGCTTCAAATGTAGACAAAGATATAATCTATGAGAAAAAAAAATTCAAATTTTTATAAGAATTTTTTTACTACCTAGAATCCCCAAATTTGTGCTTATTTGGACATAACTTTTGCTCCCTGGCATCAATTGGAATAAAAATTAGATGCCCACGCAAATCTTTGAATTCTCCATCTTCAATAAAAATTTCAAAAAATTATGCAAAGTAGTTTGACCATAGGTACATGCCCAAAATCCCATTTGTCTGCTAAACGGACAGTTGGTCCTTTAGGGTTTAAATAAACCTTGTATTCTCTTGCAGCGCACAATTTATGGGAAAGGAGTTGTAAAATCCAATAGTTTGCTTGTTCAAGGGAGAAGAGTTGTGATTCTTGCATTTATGAAGCAAGGAAGAAAGAAGTTGGAAAATGCAATGAACATAGGCTTGGAAGGGTTCAATGATAAACTAAGCACAAATTTGTGCTTAATGCTTTCCAACAAATGGTCAAACAATCACAAACTTTCCTTGAATGATTTATATTGAGCGGGAGTAAAGCTTGAAGATGGTTTGTTTATAGAGACTGAAATGCTTGCCACAATTGGCTGTGCCCATATTATCTTGCAAAAATTCCACAATTGATACAGTCAAATTTTGCCATTGTTTGTGAATTAGGAAATCATTATTTTGTATATTGTGGAATAAGTTATGATTTTTTTATCTTTGTTTTGTTTAGAGGCCCATTTGTGTTGGGTAAGTTGGGATTTTCTTCTTTACAAAAAAACATTGATGCTTTATGCATGTTTGCTTAAAATATATTTGAAGATGCTATAGATAAGTATTGCCTAACACACAAGAGCACTACCATTGGGGCCATGACGTGTTTCACAATTGCAATTTGAAAGTTTTTGGAATCTCATTTTAGTAACCCTCTAAAACCAATTTGTAAAATCAAGTAGGCATAAACATGGCCAAAGACCTCCTTGGCATGTTTGGTAATTTAGATTGCATGCACTAGATTTGGAGGAATTATCGTGTTGTGTAGCAAGAACAATCCAAGATAAGATGGAGAATGAAACATAATTTTTGAAGCCATTAAAAATCAAGCATTGTGTATTTGACATGTTTTTCTATTGTTCTAACATTGATACAATGGCATAAATGTTTTTGATTGCTCTCCATTTGTCAACAATTTTTTAGGTAGCAATAGAAGTGACATAACCTTTGAAGTACTCAGACATGTAAACAATAGGTGCGATTTACGTGGAAATGGAATTTATTGGCCATGGAGTTGCTTTCCACCACCCATACACAAGTAGAAAGATGAAAAAAAAGTACTCTTTATATGAATGTAAATTGAGGCTTGCAAAGATGTGGAGCTTGCTTTTGAAGTGCTACTAGCACGTTGGGAGATTGTTGAGAATACCTGCAAATATTGGAAGTTAACCCTAGACTGCCCAAGGGGATGGAATGTGGCCGCTGTGCATTTTAATTTGAATTTTCTTGAATTTTCTTGAAGATTAATTTAAGTGGTTATTTTTTTAAATTATTCTTATTAAAGTCTTGTTCTAGTATCAAAAATCTGATTTTGAAAATGAATGACTATGATTTGTCTATTCAAGATTTTGTGCAAGGGTGTCCAATGCAAATCTTCACTTTCTAGTGTTGAGATCTCTTGGAGATGAGCCTCAAGTACATTAGAACTTAGAGAAACAATCACATTAGAAATTTAATTTAAAAAGTTGTAGAGTAGATTTTAAAAAGCCATAAATTGATTAGGGTTACACATGTTGTACTTTAAATACTCATATTTATTTTGACATCTTCAATTTTAAATTTGAGATGTGAAAAGATGATTGAAAGACTTCAAATCACTTTCACAGTCTTAACACCCTCTTGATCAAATGTTATAATTTTTCAATCCATAAGT